>JACYVW010000118.1:0-116527 GCA_023065735.1 Coffea humblotiana
TGATATCATCATTATCATGCTCACTATAATCTTCATAGATTTTACTTTTCATTAGCGAAATCTTATTTTATATTAGGATGTGGATAAATTTCTTAAAAGGAAATCCATTCAAAATCAAGTGACTTGGTTACTTATATTGAAAAATATATCTATAACCAAGTTGATAACAAATTGATTTTTAACCTTTTAGAAGATGGATAGTCCTAGAAGACAAATGTAATACATAAGGAATACAATATTTTTTTACTTTATGATAATTTATAGGAAAATTTTGTGGTCCGTTTATAGAAACATTCCCTCAATGTATATCCCAATATAAAAGGGATTTTATATTTTAAAAAACCACTTATAACAACAATTACCAATAAAAACACATACTCCTAAATAACACAATTATTAAAAATCTGATCCCAATAAAACTAGTAATATATAAATAGGAACTTCAAAGGTTTGGTTTATTTCGCCAACATTATAAGCAGTGAAATTCAGACGGGCGAACGTGATTCTTGCTGATGCTAGTTCCATGCTGTCAGCATATTTCTTGCATGGGATATAAGTCCATTAAGCAGTATTTGGATGCCGCTGAAAAAGCCAATGGTAGGTGCACCGAAGCAGCGGCCATGCCGCTGTAGCAGCAGATAATGCCCAAGAAGCCTTAAGGAGCACTAGTCCAGGGTGGTATGGGAGGAGCAGCGATAGTAGTGAGAAACTGGAGAGGACTCCACTAGCGAAAGCAACACCATTCAATATATCCACATATTTATGGCAGCGATTCTGCAATTGCTTCATAGCCAAAATTAATAGAGAGTAGGAAAGTATAGCAGCAACGAAACTCCAGGTTTGCAGAGGCTGTGTTTCAAATGGGGTTCCTCAGATTTGCCCTGATACTTCACCGAAACAACCCCAGATAAAGAGGGAATCAAATATTTTAAGACTTTATGACAAGTAGGTGTCGAGTTCAATTGATCCTCATTCACTTCATCCCTGTAGACCAAGATGTTTTAAATTTTTTAGTCGTGGATGAAAAATAGATGAAAAGCAAAGCCAGTGAAGATAGTTCTTAATTCTTTTTTAAAAAATTTTTTGGGACAGTGAAGACAGTTCAATAATTGGCGTTAAGGATTTCTGCTGGAAAAAGGAAAAGGATTTTGGTAGAATTGAAAAAATAGAATCTAATGTTTAGTAGAAATTAATCAAATTAAACCAATAACAAAGGTTGATAATATTCAAGCTTAGCCAGATAAACAAAGGCAAACAACCGTTACCATTGTTAACAAAATACCATCGCCATCTCCCCAGGCAAAAGTGCGTGCAAGACTTGTTCAACCTCAACGCGCTAATTGCCTCAAGACTAGAACATAACAAAATAATCTAAATTCCCCAAAATACCTAATATGAACACAAAGTCTTTTTTTTTTTTTGTCAATCGTCATTTTTTTATGTATAGTATCTATACTATTATATAAGGAGGAGTGGGCTTTCCCTTTCATGGTGGTACAAAAAGCAAACCACAGAATTCACGTCACAAAGCTATTAGAATTTTCTTTTAGCAGCCACTAAGAAACTAAAACGAGTCCACTTTGATCAAATTCTTTTTTCAGTGGCCATAGGTCACTTTGAAAATTAATCTACAACTCATCAAAAGCCCTAGAAAATCTCCACCATTCAACATGATGAGGACTGCTTTGATTTATGTTGCTGTGTCAATTGAGTTTTGGCATTTGAAGTTGACCCCTTTTATACCAAATATTAAAGAATTGCCAACCTACAAAAAGTCCTATCCTTCTTTTACGTTTTATACTACCAAAAAAAAAAGTAACTTCGACCAATTACAAGATCTTGTGGTCTGTGCTTATATTTGATGACCTCTCAGATTGGTCAAAATCAAAATATGAGAGTCCAAACTTGTTATAGGTATTTTTGAAACTGAAATTTGTCAAAAATTTTGAAGAAAGAGTTATGATTGTTTCTATAAAGAAACATACGAAGTATTGCAATCCAAATAAAATAGATCTTTTATATTGAAGCGCTCTAAACCGGAAGATTAGATCAACTGAGTTTAGAAGGCCGGTGGGGATTGAACCACCACCGGACCAGATGGATGCGTAACTTACCCGTCTGGATTTTTTAAAAAATCACTTAATGTACAATTGGTGGGAGACAAGTTTTAAATGACTTAACAGTGACAAAGCTAACCTCTTGACTTTGCCGCAAGGTCACGTGAGTCAAGGAAGACATAGATCCTCCGTCAGTTTGGCACATTCCCGAAGGACATCATTTTATTTTTGGCATGGCCCTACAGCCCCAGAATTTATTTTTCGGATTCGTACTTTCCCCAAATATCAATTTGGGTTCTCAACCTCCTCAAAAACTAAGTTTGGGTGCACGACATATAAAGCATATATACCAATTGCTGTACTTGAAAAATAGACATGCACTTGCACATGAAGTTCCAACTATCGGATTGCAAAATATCATGTTTGCTTGCCAAAAGGAGGTCATCCAAACACGAATTCAAAGAAACTACTAGTATATTATATACAAACACTCTGACCAAAAAGTGTGCTGAATCTCAAATGCACAAAGTCTCTTAAATAGCCAAGATTCATGCCCCATCATTATGTATACAAAACTCTCTCATAATATACGACTAACTGACAGAATCTATCTAGTTGTACTGGTACTTGACATAAATATATAATGATGCAGAAGCCAAGACAAGCAAAAGACTGAAAAGCATTCGAAGCCCCGTAAGTACAAAAAGGATCGTTAGAATATGTAAATGAGTGACCAACTGACCTGCGTGGGTTTCCGGCGAGATCATTATCGTTAACAACAGCGTCCCCCATCAATACTTGTTGCGTTGGCAGGATGGAAGGAGAAGGGGTTCATATATGATATATATAGTACATGGACAGAGTAGCCTTCACAGCCTTCATTTTTTGGGGTAGTTTGTGCTGATGTTTTGGGGGAGAGATACCTTACTAGTAACTGTTGGCTGTGCGTATCCACGTTGAACGTTAGAATGTTTGTCCTGAGTGTCATGTGTGGGACCTTATTCCTCCATCTTTGTGGGACCTTAAAAGAAAGCCTTTTGTGACATTTGACTTTTGTGGGACCTTAATATAAGTTCAATGATTGACAAAAAGACAGCCTGTGCAACCAAAGATATGCTGCTCAGATGAATCATATTCCGAAGATGAAAAAAGAATCTTTTGAGAATGAGGAAGAACCTACCAAAACCCCCACAAAAGAAGATAATATTTTACAATTTAAATATTTGTGTTTGTGGTTCTTAAAATGCTATTTATTATGGTTTGATTTGCCTTTAGTTGATGAGTGAATGAATTGATTCTTTGACGTAATTTCTTTTCTTGATTTCAAGTGGATAGTCCTAGCTAATTGACATATACCTTAAAATTTCATGTGTGCCACTTGCCTAGCAGAGTATTATTAAGTGATATTAAAGCTAGCATTACTGTTTTGTAAAACCAGTGTGCAAGGTGCTGGTATTTTGGTGTTACCCAACAAATACCCTCAAGTTACTTGTTACTAATATCAATTATGTATGTTATTTACTAATAGTCCGGGCATCCAATAACAATTGCAGGATAATCGCTTGACAAAAAAACCCTATTCATGGGGCAACTCTCACTTTTATATTTAGATAAATATCCATATTTAAAGTATATATATAATTATTAAAAATTTTCCTAATGGCTCTAAATTTAATGCATATATATTCATTTTTCCTAATGGCTCTAAATTACTCTAAATTGAAAAGCAATAATCTTGTATGCTATTTTTTTATTATTCTTTTAGTCAAACATGCAACATTAATTACATTGTTTCTTACATTAAAAAAATTAAAGTACTGTAAATTTCAAAAACAATGTAATAATACATGGCTCTTAATGTGGATTCATGATCTAATATTAGTGAGCGACATTTTACAAAAATATGAAAGAAAAATAATTGTTGTGATTATGTTGATTAAATGTTTTAATTTGTGCAAAAAAAAAAAGGAAATAGGCCCATATTTATGGAACTTAGTGAGTAATAGAGATATACATAAATATAGACGGGTATCTTTATAATTACCTCACCCAGACCACATTATTTATACAAATCATACCACACAAAATGTTGACACTGCATTGTCCCAATTATAGTATTTTATTAACCATTATATTACAAAATATCCTCCATACTTCACAAACTATTAACACTATATTTTAACCGTACCAATTTACTACATTATGATTTTATAATTCAAGCAAGACTTATAATAATTATATAATTCTCTACATTATAAGAAATATATAATGGCTAAAAATTAAGTAACTTAACACGGAAAATATTAGCACTCCTGCGCAACACGCAGGCCGTCTCACTAGTATTACTAAAATGGAAAGAAATTGGATTATCAGTATTTAAATTTGAGCAAATGAATTTTGTCATTTTTTTTGTCAATTTTCTTTTGAGTCATTAATACATTAATATTTAGTTAAAATATGAGTCATTAATGCTAACTGAAATTACCACCAAGTATAGCATGCAAATTTGATGAGAAAAATATATATGTCTTTATTACATTTCATTAAGATGCTTTTTTCCCCCTCTTTGAATGATAGCTTTCAAATATACATTTTTTTTGTCATTGTCACTGGATTTATTATTATCTACATTTTTCATTTAACAAATTTAATTCAGGTACAAATTAATAATATGCTTATATACTTTTTTGTTTTAAAATTATATGTATAATTTGTTCAGCAAATATACGCAGAGAAATTGAAAAACAGTAGGATTGATAATGGTTAGCATTTTTGCAGAAGTTTTTCGTGTTTGATAGAGGGACATCTATATATGAATTGGATTTATAGCTTATCAATAAATTTGCTTTTCAAGGTAAAGGAGATTAAATTAAAGTACATTAACATAAAGGATAGACAAATACAAGATACTAGAATTAAAACATACGTAGGTAGCAAGTCAAAATAGCCAAGTCAAATTAACACAAATGATAAATAGATACAAGATAATTAAATTAAAACACAAGTAGTTCAGTTCTGAAGCACATAAGCATTACATTGTTGGAAACTAATTTTATGCATAACCATTGTGAAGGTTCATTTAAGTCTGCTGGCCAGCTGGGACTTGTTCAGCTTCATAGCTTGTGATAATGGTAAAAGCTGTTCCTTTAATTGCTTTTTCTCTTGGAGTTGCTTTCTTAAGAAAGCACCGGAGTCTCTTTTCTTGGAATATAATAAGTGGCAATGTTAGTTCAATTGTCTAACTTTTAATGTACCATTTTCTGTGTCTCGTGATCTCTTGACTTTTGGATTAAAAATTAATAGATCATAATATAGTTCATAAATACATTTTTCATTTCGGTAAAAGTCTAGAATTGTATTTCAATTTTGTAGTTTCAAAGACATTGACATAATTTATATCCTACTTAAAATCTCAACAGTAGTTTTTTCAAGAATCCAAAACGAAAAAGGAAAAAAAAATGCTATAATGATTGGTTCCATTATATATGCTAAAAACTAATGGAGCTGAGAGCTGCAATCATCCGAATCTGTAAGAAGAAAATTGTTTAAAGAAAGTTAGAAGATTAATAAAAGGGAGAAAGAAGAATTCAGCATACAAATTCATCATTTGAGTAAAATAACAGAGTTTAGAAACTGAGCACTGGTTCAATATTAACATCTTTTCTACTTTCCCACTGCCAAGTAATTCAGCAGGCTGTCATAAACTTTTTAGTAGTGCTATATCCCAGACAACTATAAATTGAAATACTGACTGCCCACTAATTAGATTGCTAATCAAGTTCTTTATGAGAACGCCATCATAAAGGATCTTGAGCATTGATATGAAATTTGGGAACATCTTTTGTGATCTTCATTTGGGATTGCTATCGAAAATTGACCTCCAACCTCAGTAGTGTATGCTTTGATAGTGTTGTTCTTCGCTGTCCTTATGTCCTTGGATTTTTCAGATTAAAAGCATGGATGAAAAAACCATTGTAACCCCCTCAACATGAGAGGCTAGTTTAGCAAATGTGTAGCATCCTTAATTTCATTAGTGAACTTTGTTCGACAAGGCCATGGCCATGTCATTTATTTATTTCTCATTTTTTCTTCCATATACACAGGGATTGGGAGGCATTTAAAACCATACAGAGTAAAGCTATAGGGACCAATAATTATAGAAACAAGACATATAACTTCCCTTACGTTTCAAATGAATTCTTTTCAAAGTCAATATCAAGCAAATTTGCTCTACCATCAGGGGTAAAATTAGAGATGGCAACGGGGCGGGGTTGGGGCGGGGGACCTCTCCCCCATCCCCCGCCCCGCTACCTATAAATTCCCCCCGCCCCCGCCCCGTCCCCGCCCCGCCCCACTTCCCCCGCGGGTGCCCCCGCGGGGTTAATAAAAATGTGTTATCTAATTTTATTATAGTTAAATTTTAGCAAATAATCAAGTACTAAAATATCAACATATCACAAAATTATTATTTATTGTAATTTCACAATTGAAACTTATAAAAACAATCAAACAAAAGTTATTTGAATACAATCCAATATGATGAAATACATACAACTAAAGTAGTCAAGTTTTCACTTTTAGCACCAATACAATCACTAATTCATTATTGCGTGTGTGCTTTTTTTTTAAGAAAAAAATGTTATTGTATTAAGTGTATTTCGAGATTTAGTATAAATGTATTAGTAAATTTAGTATAACAATTAATAATTTGTATTAATACACATATATAATTATTAGTATAATTGATAATATCAATTATATTACATGTACTAATATACATTATATAATACATATAGCTACTAATATATTATCATAAGTTTTTAACTAATTAAATTATATATTTTATATATTTATTTTTTTAAAGCGGGTGGCGGGGCGGGGGTACACTCCCCCATCCCCCGTCCCGTTTCTAAGCGGGGGAATTCCCCCCGCCCCCGCCCCACCACCCGCCCCAACCGCCGCCCCATTAGTCCCCCGCGGGCACCCGCCCCCATTGCCATCCTTAGGTAAAATCAGAGTACCTAATCAAGAAGCTAATCTAAATTCAAATCCCAGAGTATCTAATCAACATAGTGATCTAAATTTCAAAATCAGAGGCTAGTCAGCAAGAAGGGGCTAGCTACATTTTGCTGTCAAGACCAATTTCAAGTTTCAGTTGAGCAGGAAGAAAGACTGTATGTTGCTTACAGATGAATAGGCAGCAAACCAATAATCAGGATGCCGAAACAATGTCAATATAGTCTCTGCAACCAAAGTCAAGAGTATTACGAATTCTCAATTAACTCAGAGCATTACTTGTTGAGAAATGTATGTAAAATATGCAGACTTGAGCATTCTTGCTAGAGAGTCAGCTAAAGATTTTAAGACTAATACTACGAGTATTCCTTAACCATTTTGCCTTCCTATTTTCTCAAATTTGACTACAAAAAAGAAAACCCAATTTAAAATCTTCATTTTTTCTGCTTTCTTCTCCACAAATACTTCCCCGAGCTAAAACCATAAACTCATTTCCTTAAAAGCATAAGCACTTCCAACTTAAGTTTTAATGTGGAATATTAAGTCTTAAACCAAAAGATTACAGGGAAAACAGTTAATAAATGCTGCTGATTAAATGAATAGATTCATTTAATAGTATAAACAATTACCAATTTCAGCGTAGCGCAAGAACTGATTCAATAACATTGGGAATCTTTTGTTAGATTATCGGTATAAAAAATGAAGCTTTCAGACAACTTGATCCATGTCATGCAATTAGAAGTTAGAAAATCAGCATGTTAACAGCACAAGTATCAAGGTTCAACATTCGAGTGTCGAGATTCAACCATATTAATGACTTCTTATGTTATCTAAGAACAGTTTTGTGGCTGAACTTTAGTACAACGGCCACAGTCCTCAGGTACGTCAGTTACATGGAGGTACGTCAGTTACATCCGATGAAATGAGGTCCAATTAGGAAGGATGTTCCTTCACTTTATCATTCTCCACCTGACAAGGATCTTTCAATTGGGGAAAAGTCAAGTGTAGCAAAACGGAGTTGAACGAAAAGTAAGGTAAAGGAGAGCAGAAGTAACTCTCCACTGTGATACTTTTGACTATGAGAAATGGCGAAGAAAAGTCTAAATCATTTTTTCATTTGTAAGATGCAAAATGCAGGAAAGTGTGAGAAGTACTAGGACTTCATACTAACTGCTCATAGACATGAAAACTAGCTAAACTAACTTTACAATACCCTTCTTGGCAACCAAATTGCATTAAACTACATAAATGCTTTCACTGGCTGTTTCTCAAAACAAAACTTGGTTATACTGGCATACAAAGCAGCAAAATGTATTTTTAAAGTTTTTTTTTTTAATCTATATTAAGACTTCTATATATGCTCCACTTTCAGGCAATCAAAACTGGACTAATAAAACTGAAAAGCTGGGAATTTTTACCTGTCAATATGTAATTTAAACCCTTTCGTGTGGATGTATCAGCAGTTTTAGCAACTCGGTCAAGATCCCTTTGTAGTGATCTCCCTGAACCCAACAAGCCAACCTTTGGAATTGGAAAACAAGCAAGAGATGGTATAAGAAGCTGAAAATGGCATAAACTAAACAAAGAGGTGAAACTGAAACTTTTGATTAGTTGAATTGCACTATACTGTGCAAACGGACTGGCACCATTTACATGTATGTTTGACATGTACCATGCATCATTGGAATGCGATGCATTGTGATCCACTTGTTCAAAATTATTTATCTTCTCTCTCATAGTACAGGAAATTGCATAAAGAAGAGCATCAGGTAAACCTATTCATGTTTGCTTCTACTACAAAAAAACCTTATACAAGTTTTACTTGTCGTATTTTGAACTTATCTGAACATTATACGAGTTTAATTGTCCTATTTTGAACTCATCTGAACACCCTCATATAGTAAGGTCTTCATCTATATAATGCAGCAGTATATCACTGTATGTAACCAAGAAGAATCTGCATAAGAAACTTTCCCAAGGATGGATTATTCATTGTTGTCCCTGGATACCTTCTCAGTCGGGCTGACCATCTGTGATTCTTTTTTCTTGTTTATTGATTTAGGTGGTATCTTTTTTATCTTTCCTTTCTCTTTTTTTGGTCCCAGGGTACTGGGAAAGGGTGTTCTGCTGAGTCACTTTATGAATGGTTTGAATTTGGTGAATGGCAAATTACCATGCTTTCTATGAAGAGACAAAGAGAGAGTTAGATAGGGGTTGGCCTCAAAGTCTTCCCTGTTTTATTAGAACTGTAAGAAACTTATTCTACAAATCTCTATGAGATGACTGGATGTTGCTCTACTAAGAGGAGTATAGGTAAAAGTTTAAAGGAAACCAGGCCAGAAAAGGAGATAAATCCAACAGGATTGTCATTATACTATTTCCTTGCACCAATTAAAAATGGCTAACATAGTTTATTCATATTAAAAGCAGTTGCAATAATATCAGACTTTTAATATCCATAAGGATTCAGGATCAAAAAAATACCAGTCTTCTTGGAAGATTAAGAAACTCAAATTTATTCTTACTGAACAAGGCAGTTGCAGGGTTAAAACAACCAAAGTTAAAGCATCCTAACGCCATTGTAGTCTTAGGAGAAACTCATTGATAACTTTAATCAGAACAAGTGAATTTCTTTAAGTTCCACATGATAGCAAGCACAAATTGTACCTAAAAAGGATAAAGCAGCACCAATTTTCAAACAAATACATTGTACATATAGCAATTAGCGACTGAGAGATGACCAGATAGTTTCTTAGGTAATTCTTAAGGCATTAAAATTTACTCCCTCGGAAAGACAAAAGTTGATCTAGTGTGTTGGTATGTATTTTATATTATAAGTTGATCGGATGTCAGCATATATTTTGAATTGAAGCAACACTAGCAACACTATACTGAAAGCCATGGTCAAGCCTGTTTCATTTCATCTTTCTATAGTCATCTAGCATATGTCAAACTAGTTCCTCGAGACATCACCTGTCTTCAGTTTAATTTCCTACCATGTACTTCAACCAATTAATCAAATTAATCAGTCTCATACAATTGCTTCATAATAACCATTATACCTCATTGATTAAGGGCCTTTCTTCAATTTCTTCCTTTCCCATCTTTGTCTTCTTAAAAAACTACACAGACAGAGCTATTCAAACCAATCAAAGAATAATTTATTTGTCAATTACCATGTAACAAACAACAGCTTCTCCCTTCGCGGCCCATGCCTTCTAAAAGAAATCCCAATTTCTTCCCTCAGAACCCTTCCCTTTCTGCTCTGTCAGGACTCAGGACTCTGCTTTTTGAAAGCGTTTTCAGAAAATTATACTGTAGGACTTCTTTGGGATATAATCCCTGTCATATAAATGGATGATTTCAAAACTCAAAAGAAAGAGTGTTGGAACACATGTTTAGAGAATATTCCACAAGTTTTTCCAGATATCCAAACAACAACATTGTACCTGCAGCTTGAGAATGGTAATCCTCTGGGTAAGCAACAGTGTACCTGCACTTCTTTTCAGCAGTACTCACCATATCCCGTGTAGAGTTATAGAATGCAAAGGCCAAATAGACATGACCAACAACAAGACCAGAAGGAACACCCAAGCAACAACGGTTGGTCCTGTATTACCTCCAACTTGTGCTTGTGACACCGAAGATGACAACGAGTACACTTCTTCTTCTGACAAGCTACTCGACAATGCAGTGTAGCTTCTCTTCGAGGTCACTGCATATCTATCCAAATTGGTTCGCCTAGGGTAGCTTTTCTTTCTCACTGCATAGCTTTTCTTTAAAGAAGCTTGAAGCAACTGGGCTGGACTTGGCTTTGAATTTGAATCTGAAATGTAGCTGTATGACTCCGATGACCTGTAGGACGAAGAGGATGATGATTCGGAGAATGAAGAGAAAGATGATTCAGAGCTGTAGGACCCTGATGAGCTGTAGGACGAAGAGGATGATGATTCCGAGCTAAATAAAGATCATGAATTTTTTCTCTAAGAGGTCTAATAGGTTAGTGGCATTTTTAACTTTTGGTTCTTTGGGCATTTACTTGCAATTAATCACCAAGTGCTCCTGCATTATTGAAGGATTGCAAGACAGCATTATTGATACACTTGTCTCTTTATTAAGGTGCTCTGGTTGTTCATTAACGCAAACGCGCGAGTTCTGTGTAGTGTATAGTTGTACAAGCAATCAAGTGGAGAATTTAAATGGCGTAAATTAACTTTATCCGATCGATAAGGAAGCAGAGAAATTTAAACGGGAAGACGTGTCACGCTCGGCATATTTGATTCCTGCTAACCGAAGCTCCATCGTGTCAACAGATTTCTTGCAAGGCATACAAGTCCATTAAGCAGCACTTTGATTCCGTTGAGAAGCCAACAGTAGGTGCATTGAAGCAGCGGCCATGCTGCTATAGTAGCAGATAATGCCCAAGAAGCCTTAAGGAGCACTAGTCCAGGGTGGTATGGGAGGAGCAGCGATAGTAGTGAGAAACTGGAGAGGACTCCACTAGCGGAAGCAACACCATCCAATATCTCCACACAGTTATGGCGGCGATTCTGCAATTGCTTCACAGCCAAAAATAATAGGGAGTAGAAAGAATAGCAACAACGAAACTCCAGGTTTGCAGAGGATGTGTTTCGAATGGGTCCTCAGATTTGGCCTGATACTTCACCGAAACAACCCCAAATGAAGAGGGAATCAAATATTTTAAGACTGCATGACAAGAAGATCTCGAGTTCAATTGATCCTCAATCACTCCATCCCTGTAAACCAAAGATGTTTTAATTTTTTGAGTCCTGGATGGAAAATAAGAATGAAAAGCAATGACAGTGAAGATAGTTCTTAATTTTTTGTTTTTTTCTTTCTTTGACAGTGAAGACGGTTACTTAGTTGCATTAAGGTTTTCTGCCAGAAAAAAGGAAAATGGATTTTGCCAGAATTGAAAAAATAGAATAATCTAATGTTTAGTATGAAGTGGATGGTGCAACCACCCAACCTGACCCTCGTAAACAAGGGACAATTTCTTACCATGGTTGTTCTAAAACTGAAATCTTAATTTACACTTCAGAAATTTCCTCCAGAAAGAATCAAACTTAGAAGTACATTCCCAAAGCAAAGGAATGATTGCTAGCATAATATAACTCGAAATCTCAAAACAAAATACGTCATTTAACTTTCCTTGTTAGATAACTACAACTTCTTATAACATCCTTGAATGCCTGACAAACCAGATTGTCTCAATTGAATTCAGTCACTTTGGAAATTATTATTTTTTTAAATAACAAAAAACAAAAATGTGTAACCTAATAAGCCTAATGAGAACCATGGCCTTATTTGGTGGCCAAGTTTTTTGCCAAGTTTGTCTGCTTAAATTTTTTAAAAACTTTACAATAATCTTAAAAAACTTCTCAAAATTTTTAAACTATATACTTCAAAATATTCAAAAAAAACACACTTCAAAAATTTTTTTAAAAACTTCTAGAATAAGTTACAGTAAAATTCTAGACAAACACGCAAAAAATTCACTTGCCAAACTGGGCCCATGTGTGCACGTATAGTACAAATAATATTTTATTCTTAACTCAAACACAAGTCAATATATTATGAGAATAATACTCTTAACTCAAACACAAGTCAAAATATTCTTAACTAGTTTTAGAAAATTAATCAAACTTAATCCAATAACAAAGGTTGATTACATTCAAGCTTAACCACATAAACAAAGGCAAACCAACTGTTACCATTGTTAAAAGAATACCATCTCTCCCCGCATAAAAGAGCGTGCACAACTTATTCAACCTTAACACACCAATTGCCTCGAAGCTCAAACATAACAAATTAATCTAGATTTCCAAAATACCCAATATGAACAAAGCAAACCTCCTAACCTTGCCATAGGCGTACGTCAAGGAAGACAGAGATCTTTCATCAGTTTGGCACCTTCCCGGCGGACCTAATCGAGCACTTTGATATGGGCCCGACAGCCCCAAAATTTATTTTTGGGTTCGCAGCCTCCCAAATATCAATTTGGGTTCACAAAACCCCAAAACAAAGTTTGGGTGCACCACGTACAAAAGCATATATATCAATGGGAAAATAATTTGTTTTATTTCTCGCATTTCACAAAAAATATTCTTTTCATCTCTAGCTTTAAAAACGATGCAAATTTATCATTGACATTTAAAAACTAAAACATTATAACCCTGATGTCAACTTCCAATCCGAATCAAACCATACAGTAACCCAGTAATAAATTTTCGAGATTAGAATTGATAGCTGACTTAGTCAACTCCATCATATTCACATGACATTTATTGAACCAAAAACGGAAAAAAAAATTAAAATTGTAACATAAAAAGGCCATTATTAGGGTTTCTTTTTTTGGTAAATTGTTTTATGCATCATTAGTAGATACACTTGCAAATCTAAATGTATACCATACATACAAAGTTTGGTGTTTAAATTTAAATTGAAATGAAGTGTCCGGTATCTAGACCCATCAGTGTATACAATAACAATGTAAGAAAGATTAATCCTTCTTTTTTAATATTATAATTTTTAATTTTTCCTTTTTGGATTAATTAAATTTCACGTGAATATCAAATTAAGTTAACCAAATGATCTACTAATCATACCCCCAAATTTGTAATCGGGTTGTTGGGTGATTGGATCAGATTGAAAGTTGACTTCAGTGTTGTAATAGCTCAAGTTTTTAAATATCAAAGACGAATTTGTTTCGTTTTAAAAGTTAGGGATACACTTGCAATTTCAAGGACCAATTGCTGTACTTGAAAAATAGACATACACTTGCATACGAAGTTCCAATTGTCAGATTTGCAAAATATCATATATGCTTGCCAAAAAGAGCTCATCCAAACACAAATTCAAATAAACTATAGAATATACAAATCATACTCTGAGCTAAAAATGTGCTGAATCTCAAATGCACAAAGTCTCTGAACATGCCAAGATTCATGTGCACTAATATTTAACTAAGCTAAACTAAGTATTGTGCAAATCTTTCACCACAAAGACTTGGCATAATTATTAATAATCTAGATAAGTATAACTAGAACAATCAATGTTGCAACAATAAGACTTTTATATAGGTCATTTAATATAGATGGCCAAGTCAAACGCTAAACCCTTTTAGCAACTGTAGTAGTAGAAAACATTAAGTCCCAAACCTACAATAATTTCATCTACGCATAAGATTGTCACTGTTAACCCACATCTAGTCCAAAATTTATTTGACTGAGTTTTAACTGAAGT
Organism: Coffea humblotiana; assembly: GCA_023065735.1. Lineage (NCBI taxonomy): Eukaryota > Viridiplantae > Streptophyta > Magnoliopsida > Gentianales > Rubiaceae > Coffea > Coffea humblotiana. Next base: position 14,340 of record JACYVW010000118.1, read on the forward strand.
GTTAAATTATTTAATGTTAACTCCTCCTTATCAATTTGTCCATGTTAACTTTACAAATTTGCAGAGATTGATCTTACACCTTTATCAAATATGTAATAACTAATATTATTGCATCTTATTCTTAGTGAAACAATTGAAACACCAAATTAATAACCAATATTACTTCTAGTCAACAAAGCATTACTCATATAAGCTATAGCCAATTCTGATTATGATTACAATTAAACATATATGAGACCATTTAAATATGAACAATTCTTAGATCCCCAAATTGCTTCCAACACTCAGATCCCCCTTTAAAATGTATACTACATGACTCCGCCAGTGAAGGCTGAAAGCAACACCACTGAATATCAAATATAGTCCAGGTTTGCAGAGGATGTGTTTCAAATGGGTACTCAGATTTGGCCCGATACTTCACCTCTACAACCCCAAATAAAGAGGGAATCAAATATTTGAACCAAGATGTTTTTAAATTTTTTAGTCCTGGATGGAAAAATCAGATGAAAAGCAATGACAGTGAAGACAGTTCTTGATTGTATTAAGGTTTTCTGGTAGAAAAAGGGAAAAGGGTTGCCATAATTGGAGAACAGAATCTAATGTTTAGTATGGAGTGGGTGGAGTATTAGAAGAGATCGAAGTTTTACTTTCAACTGCATCATCCAATGCAAAATTCATTTAAATCTGTTCTTCTTAGCTTCTGGTTATATTGGAGAAGTTTCTTCGTTCTTACCAAGGCTATGCTGAGGAAGACTCAGAGCATTTTGCTACCCTCCTATACAGTCTAGACTGATAGTAGGAATACTTAATGCCGAAGTGGCACCTTCCCACTTTTAGCATCCTACTGTTCGTTGCTAACTTGGTATCAGATTGTGTGTTTTCTTGGTTTCGTCCCTGCATTTGCCTTTGTTCTATGGCTGGTGTGTTAAGGCAGACTGAATAGTTCCCCTAAACTCGGCCCTCGCAGATTAGTTGATGCAGTTGTCTGTATATTGTGTAAAGCTGCTATAGAAACTATTAAGAACCTGCGTTTCTATTGTCATTCCCTTGTTCAGTTATGGAACCGAATTCAAGCTATTAACTCTCTAGTGCGAAATTTATCATTGGTCTTACGAGCTATTATTCTGGTGGTGTAATCATTCTTTGTATTCATAGTTCCTCACCAGAGCAGCAACGCTGTAAGCTGTCTCTCACTGCCCCTGTCTAGCAACTGCATTTAGTTGGAGAAGAGTGAAGAAGCACAGCAAAAAATGGGAACTCAGCTCAGTTTGGGTAATTTATTAGAAAATCATTTTATTCAGTAGTCCTGTTGTTATGTTTCTTGGATAATTTGGGTTGATTACATTCACCTTCCCTGAGATTTGACCAAATTAAGAACCAAACCCTGAGGTTTGGTCAAATAACGTTTACCCCCTTGTTTGTAACACCATCCAAACTCCGTCCATGAAAGATATGAAATGACAAACTCACCCTTTTACTGAAAAAGGGTTTAATTAAGCCTGAAACATTAAACATAGAGACTGATGCCAAAAAAAATTCAATAAAGAAGAAAATTTGTACTAAAAAATCCAAAAAAGAAAACATGGGTAAAAAAAAAACCTAAATGTCCAAAGTTGTATAAAAATAAAATAACATAAATGTAATACTAAAAAGTGCCACGAGATAAAGAAAACATCACCCTTGAGGGGAAAAAATGTAACGAGTCAATTTAGGGGAACGTAAATAAGGAATTCCTTCTACCAAAAAAAAAAGGAAAATCCTAAGTATATGGTAATAGGAAAGAAGTTAGAAGTTGGAAAAAAAAAAAAGAAGGAAAATAGAAAATCGTCAAACCAGGAAATAATTTATAAAAAAAACTTATCTTAAGTCCATCCTCTTCCTCCTAGATGCATACTCAGTGACCAATAAACAAACGGCCACAACCAAACCCATCAAATTGTATTCTCAACTGATGCAATTGAAGAGAAATATCAAAAGCATAAGGGATTGCATATAAGATGAAGCGAATGATTTTATATAAAAAATGTAATCTTGGGCATTTGAATAGCAAGATCTAACATGTTTGGAATCCACTCTTTACATCATTCATTAGTTCTGAAGCACTAATTTGGTAAGGTGATTATAGAGTCATGGTGACCTCAATTTGAATATTACCAGTAGATTTTGCAGCAGAGTTTCAACAGAAGAAGGTTAAAATATTGGAGAGGTTAGTGTTGATGGGTATTTTGGGCCATTCGTATCACAATTCTGGTGACATCAGAAGGAAACTAGCAGTCTCGTTTTTTGCTCAAGCCAGACTCAAATTGAGCAAGAAGGCCAATAAGATGCAACAAAATGAGGGATCTGGCACAAGGAAGGATGATCCTACACTATGGCATCAAGTTTGGGATCTAAACATAAAACATAAACTCAAGCACTTCATATGGAAATGTCTTCATAACATCTTGCCTACAAATGAAGAAGTGCATAGAAGAACTGCTAAAGGGGATAAGTGGTGCAAATGCTGTGGTGAAGAGGTTGAAACATTAGAGCACCTTTTTTTCAACTGTAAAGCTAGAGAAGAGGCTTGGAAGACATTCCCTATTAAATGGGACGATATTCAAGAAAGCTCGTGGAATTTCTGGAAGTGGTGGGAAGTGTTGCAGGGTGCTAGAAGCAGAGTTAACGGCATCAGTCACATAAAAGCCACATCAGTCACATAGAAGCCACAACAAACTTCTTGTGGCAATTGTGGAAAGCAAGGAATGCATGCAACTTTAACAAGGAAAGCATAAAAGGTAACCTGATCTCAAGTAGAACTCTAGAAGAGTGGCTGGAGTACAAACAGATATGGGACTTGGGAAAAAGGGAAAGCAAAAAGGATGATTCAAAAGTACCAATGATGACCATCACAAAAGAACTTCAGGCTCAACATGCCATTCTAATGTCCATGGATGCACCAATGGACAAAAAGAGAAGTAGAGGGGGTTGGGCATCGCTGCAAAGGACCATAATGGAAAAGTTGTCAAAACTTGGGCAATCCCTAATGGAATGATGAAGGATGCTGCCATTCTAGAAGCTGAAGCAATCAGAGCAGCCATGCTCAAAGCTGTGGAAGAAGGGTGGACATCTCTACTCATACATTCAGATTGTAAGTGTCTAGTGGATAGAATTAATCACAGATGTTTTGGGTTATCTTTGTTAGATGTGTTGGTAGATGATATCGTACATCTTAGTCGATCCTTTTGGCGATGTTCCTTCATATTTATTGGAGGGGAATATAATCGTACTAGTCATGATTTGACAAAATTTGCCATTAACCTAATTGATGAAACAAGGTGGGAGCTTGACTTCCCTGTGTGGCTTAGGATTGAAGCCCGCAAAGATATCCTGGCCGTGTGCCAGTAGTATATATATGCTAGAATATTGTAACCTTTCTCACAAATATATTAAATGATGACATTTTGACAAAAAAAAAAAAGGAAACTAGCAGTCAACGTTTGTTGACTAACGGTAGGGGGCTTTTTTTTTTTCTTATGGTTTGGTGAGTTTGAAGGATCATTTTGTAGTTTTGGCAAATCTCAGAAATTGATCCATATTTTGGCTGAATCTCAAGGGAGGTAAATATAATTAACCCTAATTTAAAATTTTGCAGGTGTTCATTCTGTTTTTTTTTTTCGCTTATGAACGCTAACTGATAAATGGAACGAGTTTGCTGATTCACAATATCATGAATAATTTGTGGGGGGTTCGAGAAGGAGTTCACAGAAAATCCAGTTTGAATCAAGTAAATTACGGATCAAGGGACTAGGCAGGAAGGCATCAATATGAAGAAATGCCCATTATTAGTGCTGCCCGTTCCGATTCAATGAGCAGACTCAGAGTACAAGGGAATGTATTCTTAATTCACAGAGAGCTGGAATCAGTAGTGTGACGTGACACTGGAAGATGGGAGATGCGTGCGACCCATCGTTGATATAAAGGATGCCCAATCAATGCATGTAAGACTCTTCTCATAAGACGCGACTCAAAATTCTAGTAGTGTACTAGTACTTGATATGAAGGAGGTGTCAATCAGGCGCGTGAGCTAGATTTTGACGAACTCAACTTAGCTCAAAAAATGAATGGATTTTCGGACTTTCAGACTTGGTTTAAGTTAAAAGTCTTAAATTTGGCTCGTAGTTTAATATGAGTTTGGCACATGTCGGATTCAGTCCAAACTCGTAATTAATTAAATAATTACATATATAATATATTAATATTTATAAATTATTATAAGTTTGTATATTAATTATTAATATATTTTAATGTTACAATATGTATAGTTACATATTACATATAATATATATATATATATATATTGGACCAGAAGCCAAAATGAGCAAAATACTGAAAAAGCATTCCAAGCACAAGAAGAAAAAGGATTATTATACTTAAAGCAGTAACCCACTGACCTGACTGGGGTGTTAGCAAGATTATTATTGCGATCAGCTTGGATCTGGAGACCACTCGCCATCCGACCGCGGCTCTTTTTTGCACGGTTGAAATTATGCGTTTAGTCAAAAGACCACGGTTGCGTCTACGGTGGAAAGTTCACTTTTCTGCCCATAGTAGGCAGAACCAATGCAAGGAGGCCACCTGTGCTATGTGGGGACGCCATCTGCTACCTACAGTGGGCAGAAGCAATGCAAGGAGGCCAACTGTGTTCTGTGGGGACACGCACAAAGATGGACAGAGAAATAATGTACCGGGCACCGGAGAAAGTCGGTTGTGCTCGGCTGAAATAATGCAATACATTTTAAAATTACAATAAAAGCCCTCTTAAAAATATGTTCATCATCTAATGCCCATTACTTAGAAAATATTTTGTGAACACTCCAATTGAGATGCGGGTCCCAATGAAAAGTGAAGAGCGAAAAAGTGATTGTCAAAGAAACGTGGAAAATAAAAGTACGGAAAGATAGACAAAATTATTGTAACGGAAAATAGGTGAAATTTTTAAAATTATTTAGTGAATTTTGTACATGTCAAAACAAATATTGTGATAGTTTTTATTTTTTAATTTAGTTTGATATTTGAAATAATTGAAGCGTAAATATAAAATGAAGAGTTGGGATATCAAATAGGATTAAAATAAAGTAAGATGTGCAATTTTGGTCCCCCATGGTTTGGTCTATGAGTTAAACTAGTCTTTGACCAAAATAAATATGTTCCAAATTTTTTATTTTAGACAAATTTATGACAATTAATAGAAAACTACAATATCTAATGGTCAAAATCAAGTTAGAATTAGTCAAAAGTTTGACTTTATATTTTTTGTCCCTAATACTTGAAAATTTAATCAATATGGCCCCTTATGTTTTAAATAATTATATTTCAAATGAAATAAAATGTAAATTAGATTAAATGCATAAAAAATGTGTTCTAAATCTCATTAAAATCCTTAAAAGTAATTCACATTATCAAAACATATCATTTAGCCTAAAGAGCATCTTTTCATTAAATTAATTACAAATAAATGATAACACATAAATCATGTATAAAAGAAAATTTAGTGAAAAAAAGAGAATTTTAATTTGAGTATATAATAAATTTAATTGTAAACAGTATAACACAAATCGTTGTATGACTTGTGGATATGAGTTTCAATCGATTATGGTTAGACATTGCGATTACAATAACAAATAAAGACAATTACCAATATAAAGGACTCACATGAATTTTTAAAAAATATCTTGATATTTCTTCTTGTCTTTCCTTTATATTAAATCAAATATTTCAATAATACAATTTAATGTATTTATATTTATGTTCATCTTAAATTGATAATTTTATTGAATAATTTAAATAATTATAAAATTTTTATTTCAATTGAAACGTAATTGACAATTAGTTGAAATGGCAAAAAAAGAAAAAGAAAATATTATTCAATTAACTCAATGACATATAGTTGTTTATATTATAATAGAATATTTAATTAACTATTTTAATTTATCAAATATAAGTATTGGGCATTAGGTGATGAATAAATTTTTAAAAGGACTTTTATTGTAATTTTAAATTATATTATATTTTTTATCCACGCGCAACCGGCTTTCTCCGATGGCGTCCCCACATAGCACAGTTGGCCTCTTTGCATTGGTTCTGCCTACTATGGGCAGAAAAGTGAACTTTCCACCGTAGACGTAACACGGGGTTACTGGTATTTATAGGCATCTTGTCCAATCAGAGTTGACAGCTTTAAAAGCTCTAAGACACGCCGCGTTCTAACACGTTTTGTGGGGACTCAAGCCCAAGTGTTTTCCACGTAAGAGCAACGTTTTGTGGAACTCACGACAATGTTTTGTATTTAGTTTTGAAATTGTCGTTGCGTCCGGAAAATGGCTTTTCCATGGGTGGATTTTTTTTTTTTTTCTTCCGAAGCAAATGCATGGATATGGTAACTGATAAGTATTGTAATTGGGTTAAATTGTTTGTCATGGATACTGTTTCCAGCTCTGTCTTAGCGTATTAAATTAAGTGAATTCCAGCAGACCAGTGTGTGATTCGGTCAACGTTGGCAACCTGATGATTTGAAGGGTTAAATCCTAGCATGTCAAAAAGTGTTGAATAGTAAGTACACCTTCGTCTGATAAAGTTGAAATACGCTGATAAAAAAATAAAAATAAAAAAGTGGCAACTAGTGTTTTTGAAATCGGCTTCGTTTGCTCGAAAAACAAAAAAATCGGTGATAGATTGCAGTTGTATTATTTAATTTTGTAATTAATTTTTTTTTATTATCTTATCAAATATAAATTAATTATCAGATTTTACTCACTCTTAAAAATTTATAATTATTACAGGGAATGAAATAAAATATCATAAAAAGATATCAGTTGATGACAGCTAACAAAAGAATTTGAGTGATAGGAGATACGAGACCAATTGAAGATTGTTTCCTTATCTCATAAGGAAAGTACGGCAGACCAGTAGCAGTAGAATTCTGTCCTTTCGTTTGCTCCCCTAGCCGTATGGTAGGGCAATAACGAGAAAAAGTAGAAGTCAACTCTGACGCCCTTTTTGCTTTGGACAATTACTTTTTTAGTAGCTTGGAGTCCACGTGTGTTAAGACAATTTTTAGGTAGAAACAATTAGCATCTTGGGACCGGGGGGTGTATTGGATGCAAAATCGATAATTCGATGCACTGAATTCGGTTATTCTACTTCTAAAAATCTAAATCGCTTTTAATTTTGAATTGGACATAATCGAATTCATTCCGTAATCGATTTCAAATTCAAAAACGGTAATGAATTCAGTTTAACCGAATTCATCTATTTAAAAAAAATATTCATAATTGAACACATTACTTATGTTCTAATCATTTTGTGGTTTAATTGGCATTTATTTGATCACTTATACCTAGAATCCTTAATTTATGATTTAAGGAACACATAAAAAGTGATTAATTTAAACTAGAATAAACCTTAGACTGTACAATGATTGGTGATAATTTATGAATTTATAATTTACAATGATTAATAATAAGTAATATTAGTTAGTAGTTACAATTTACAATGATTAATAATAAGTAATATTAGTTACAAACTTACAAATTACAATGATTAGTGATAAGTTATATTAGTTACAAACTTATAATTTATTTCAAATCAAAATAAAACTTATTTACTTACATATGTTATTGTAAAAGTCAATACGCTAATGCATTGATTTGCAATTCATATGCATTCGCTTACACTGCTAACTGCTTAGTTATCTTATCTATACTTAAAACCTTAAGAATTAAGATTAGTGAATAGATAATATGAATTTTTAGGTTAAATATGTAGAGTACACTAATACTTGCAAGTTACAGATTACGCATTCAAATATTCAATAATTCAAACATAAATGATGTATCAAATTACCAATATTTAAATTCTAATTACTAATTATGTTTATTGTTTAATATTTCATATTATACATATATGTATTAATTATTATATAATTCTAGTCATGTTACTCATGTATAAAATAACAAGTATTATAGTTATCTTATATTGTTATCATGTTATGTATTATTATATATTTGTATTATTATAATCATATAACAATTAACAAATACTAAAATAATATATTGTACATTATTATATATTATTATTATTATAAGTACATAATATGATGATAATACCATATACTAATTATTATTAATAGCATTTACTTATATAATATAATAAAGCATTAGTAGTATATACTAATATTAAATAGCATTTATCTATATATTATATAATTTTATATACCAATTTGTTAATTCGAATGCGGTAATGCGGTATCTGATTTCAATTACCAAATTCATAATCTCATTACCTATTTCATACCATATTAGAATTCGGTGAATTCGATATATACCGAATTTGTACCAAATTACCAAATACCCGATTTCAAATTACCGAATTGAATTTGAAATCGGTTATGAATTCGGTATGAACCAAATTTGCTCACCCCTACTTGGGACTTTTGGTAGTTTTTGGATTGTTATTATTTCCATCGTTTTCTCGTCTCAATTTCGAAGACAATGGCCGCAACTGTTTCTACAACTTTGTGTGGATTTTTCTCATCAGGGATGAACTAAATTCCTTTTTCTAGTTAAGGAACAACAGAGATCTTGATTTATCTAAAAATTGTGAGATCGAATTAATTTTATTTTATTCCTTTTATTTACTGATATTTGCATATTCTCTGCTAGCAGTGCTTATGGTTGTTTAATTAATTAATTATCTTGGATTCGGATATTGAATTAATTTAGTAATCTATTATCAATTGGAGCATTAAATTTATAATTATTTAATTGTTTTGAAATAATGACAACTAGTATGATTGGATTTGTGTCAGGAGAATACGTAGGCTAATCTAAAATAATCTTGATAATGCGTTATTTGATTAGAAATAGAACTCCTCTAATACGTAAGGCAATTGGAGAATTAAATTTTACAGGCGTACTTAGTATTACTTCTCAATTAGGACAGTGATTAACGAGCGTACCTTAATCACCGATACCATAAGGAGGGGTTGATTGTCATTGTTTATTTGGCTGTTATAATCTATTTATTGGTAAATAGTTGGACTTACTTTTGCATCGATGATCAATTAAGTGAATCATTGCTGAAGTTATTTCTTGACTAGATCTTTAGTTATTATTAATCTGATTTTAATAAATTGTCACTTACTTTTTAGTTAGCTATTTGTTTTATTTGAACTGTTTTGATTGTCACCATTTATACAAAATCACCCTCCTTTGTTACTTCAAGAGAGACAAATATCTCCAGTTCCTGAGGATACGACCTTACTTGTCCTATATACAAATTATAGACTTCTCGTGAATAAATTCTGGTATATTGAGTGAAGCAAACTCTTCAGAATCAGGGTAAATCAAGTAATCCATTGCACATTTAGAGTCCTTACTCCAGTACTAGAATTGACACGAAAACTATTTTGTTGGCACTTAAGATAATAATTATTATTATTGCATAGACTCGACTCCTATCAATCGACTGCATTGATTGGTTCAATCGTGAACTGAACATAGATCTGGTTTTATTGTATATAAAAGCTTATGGTAGTCAAAGCCCAGTCAAAACTTTAAATATATATTATTGAAATATGCTTCTTAATGGAATATTTCTTTAGAATATGCTTCTTGATCATAGTTATTAAACCCAGTCCGGTCCGGCGGTTCAACCGGTCACTAAATCGGGCCGGATTTGTAATTAGATCGTTTGTGCAAAAAATTCATTGACTTTTCAACGGACCGGTGGTTCAACCGGTCAACTCGATTGAATCGGACAATTTGTAAGGAACCCGATTTTGGGGGAAAAAATGATTACAAAATGCTCCAATGTTGATTCGAACCCTTCAACATAAAAGCAATGCGCACTCACCACTAGCCCAGCGACGCATTTGGTGCTTATTCTCTCCTTCTATATTATATATTTAGATTTTTATTCTTATTTTATTTCTTCAAAACAAAATTTGTTTGGAATCTTTTAATAAAATTTTATTATTCTCTAAATTCTATAAATTATAAAATGGATTTAAAAATAAAATATTACACAATTCATTTTAAAACAAATATTATTCTTAATAACCTTTTGTACTTAAAATTCGTAAATAAACTAGATAATTACACTTAGATAAAATTTTATACTTGAAGTTTGGTGGATTAATAATTAAATTTAGGTTTTGTTCATTCTTATAAGAATTAATGATTCTATAATAAATTGGACTAATTGAGTATTTACTATAACATAGTTTATTATAGTTTTAACCATATCAAAAATTATAAAACATAATATTTAAATATATGTAGTGACCCACCAGTTGGACCACTTACCCACTGGTTGAACCAATAACCTGTTGACCCACCTCTTTCACCGGGTTCCCCTTCGAGTCGGGTTTAATAACTATGTTCTTGATAGAATATTCTCTTAGAATATGCTTCTTAATATAATATTGCCTTGAATAGCATGTACAGTGAGTATCGACATTTGGCATTCGTCAGGTTTTCTTGAATAGATGTTTTGAAATCTTCGCATTCCTTTTGAAGTAAGTAAGTAATTCCCATATCCAATGAAGCTTCAAAGAAAATGGACATCACTGGCATCTCATTTTGGCAACTAATTGTGGCCACCGGTCCAAGCTGGTAGTAGTATTAGGCAGGGACAAACGAAGAAGTAGTATTGATTGATCGAGTTTAAAGAAATTAATAAACGAGAACGCTAAGAAGTAGTATTGATTGATCGAGTTTAAAGAAATTAATAAACGAGAAAGCTAGCAAATTCTGCTGCTTCCCGGTCAAAAATGGGCCAGCAACTGCAAGTATGCAACACGAATTGCCTAAGCCAAAAATGGACCTTTTTTTTATTGATTTTACTCAACTTAAGCTGATATTATTAGAAGTATGCCCTAAAAAAACTTAGTAGGATTTGCTTTTTGTTATTTTCATTAGAAAAACAGATCTTCCTTCTGATATGCATGTAGTTTGCGTTCCATACTTCCATGGTGTTAAAGAAGTCAAATTTTACGGCATTTCCTACATAGGAAGTTGGTCCTCAGCCAGGCATGTCAAACCCAAAACCCCGCCATTAATCTAATGATTAAAGTCAAGACCCAAAAACGTAACAATTTTATATTTTTATTGTTCCGCCTCCTCCTCACTTCTTTAAAACAGTATATCTATATATATACAGAGAGAGAGGCGTAAGACCCTCCCCTTGCAGTCTTATATAGCATATGTCCTATTGCAAAGAAACCTGCCAAATGAAGCGGCAAAAGGATTTTTTTTTTTACTTTTTCTCTCTCCCCACTTCTCGTTGCCACTTGTCACTCTCTTTCCCCGCCACCCCTCTTCTCCTTCTTCCTCTCCCTCCCCCTCTCCCCTTCCCCTTCGCCTTCCCCTTCTTTCCCTCACCAACTCTCCATCACCTTTGTCGAATGAAGCAGCAATAGAAGATTTTTTTTTTACAATTTTCCCTTTTACCCTCTCCTCTCCTTCCCCTGCCATCCTCCTCTTTTCCCGGTGCGAGACTAGATCCGCCAAAGGGGGAGGGGAGAGTGAGAAAGAAAAAAAAAAGGAGGACTATATTGGGCAAAGGGGGAGAATGGCGAGGGAGGGAGAAGGAGAGAGGGGAGGGGAGGAGAATGGGAGAGTGAGAAAGGGGAAAAAAAAAGATCGGCATCGGAACCTATGGCGGAGATGATGGCCGGCGACAGAGGTGGTGATGGGTTGGGGTGGGGGAGGAAGAAGAAGAAAATGGGAATGCAATTTTTTTTTGTGTGTTTTGAGTATTTTGAAATCTGTAGGGAAAAAATTTTGAGAAAATTTTTTTAGATTACTCTAGTTAAAATTGATAAAAAACTGATAGGTGGTGGTGGGTAAAAAATTGTAGCTAAAAATTTTGAGAAACTGCGGCGGAGGTGATGGCCGACACAAAGGTTGGGGTGGTGGAGGAAAAAGAAGAAAAGGGGAAGGAAATTTTTTTGTGTGTGTTTTGGGTGTTTTGGGTATTTTGAAGTGTGTAGGGAAAAAATTTTGAGAAATTTTTTAGGTTACTGTAACTAAAATTAATAAAGAACTGATAGGAGACAAATTTGGATAAAAACCCACTTGCCAAACAAGCATACAATAATCATGGAACAAATAATGTAATCATTGGCCAAAAGAAGAAGAGCGATTGAAATTGGTAAATTTGCTAATTTATCTATAATCTATTCAAAATTTTTTTTAAGATATTAATAAGTACATTTATTTTTTTTATGCTTAATAATTATTGGTTGTGGTTTCGCTATCGAGATAGAGTTTCTTCTCCGTATTTAACATGCTTGGAGATTTAATGGTAAGTTAATTATTTTGTTTTTAGAATGTGTGGGCATTGGGTTTGAAGTTTGGGGTGTGATTAGTTGTAAATAGAATTTTGATTTTTGGGAATTTCTTGAAAATCTCTATAGTCATAATGATGCCTTTCCTTTTTTTTAAACTTGATTAATCTCATTCATGTCTAAATCTATCCTAAGGATTTTTTTCAAGGCCATAATATGGCTGATGTAGTAGGAGTTAAATCACTTATATAAAACTAAACCATGGCATTCTATGTTGAAAATTATGCAAATATAAAAGCAGTTGATTATGAGTTTGACCATTTCATGGAATCATATGGTGAGAATATTTTTGAAAAATGGAACGAATCTTTAGAATTGAATGCATTCTTTGGAAAAAGCAATTTTATGACTATGATGATCGAATTACTTGGGTTTAGAATTTGGAATTAAATTATTTGTTACACTAGTTTGTTAATACAGTCGATTTGGTTGAAATATGAAACAAAGCAATTGACAAAATAAATTTTTTTAATTTTGTACAAAAAGGGTAGTTTGGAATTTTGAGAAAAAATATAGATTTTTGGGTCTATATTGTTATATAAATAGAAAAAGTAAGGGGGTAGGTGTAATTTAATATAATTGAGGGGAGGTTGCTGAGATTATCCCCTTTTTTCCCGACAACACCACGTGACCTTTTTCTGTGCACAGAAATGTCTCGTCTCGTCACTGTTCATCATCATCACCAAGAAGAAAGCCCCGCTTTTCTCTCGTCTTGTCCTTCATTTTCTGATCCGATCCGCAGCAACAAAGTGAAGCTTTCTTTCTTCCAAAGCTTCTTCAGCCTTTTGGTTCTTTTTCCCCCCAATTCTTTTTCTTCTGCTCATCTTAGTGCCTCCCCTCTCCAGTTTCTTCATTGGATTGCGTTGTCTTTCTTCGGCTTATCTTATTGCCTCCCCTCTCCAGTTTCTTCATCAGACTCTTTTAAGGCTGGACTTTGAATTGGCCCTTTAGAATTTTGGGCTGCACAATACGTCTCCGATCCGAAAACTTTTGTTTTGCGAAGAAAGAGCCCGTGTTGAAATTACTGAAAACCGTATGAAAAAAAAAGTAGAAAAGAAAAGAAACTGGTGCTCCATTACAAATCCTCAAATCAGGTGAAATACATGGAAGCTCATAACAGTAACGAAAATTTCGCAGTAGGATGCATACTCTCCATCAAGACCACTCTTGGAGAAGAATTTCAAGGCCAAGTCTTGACCTTTGAACGCTCATCCAACATACTTGTTCTCCATATCCTTCTCTTCCTGTTTTTCAAGATTTTCCCTTAAAAAGTTTCATTTTTTCTTCTCAGTATTTTCGCATGCATTTACAATATTTATCATGAATTGGTAATTTTTCTTGTGGGTTTTGAAATTCTTTGACTATGGATTTGAAGAATACAAGAAGGAAAAAATTCAGGGTCAGGCCAAAGAGGAATATTAGGCTATTGAAAGCCAATTACATAAAGGCGTTTACTTTTTTGGGTCAAGGTGATGATCCTCTTGATTTGTCTACAACGATGTGTATGCGGGTTTTCATTTTTAAATTTTTTTCACAGGATGACATCCGAAAAGAAGCTCAAACGACGATGCGTATTGTTCCTTTGTTGTTGATAGCTGCCTTTGGGTGATCATGCCATTAATGGCAGAGGGATTTTGTCTACACCTCATGAAGATAGCATATCCCGAGGGATTTGAAGAGTCAGCTATTGGATCAATTTGAAAAGAAACTCTTAAGGCTCTGGAGTACCTTCATCTACACCTCATGAAGATAGCATATCCTGAAGGATTTGAAGAGTCAGCTATTGGATCAATATTAAAAGAAACTCTGAAGGCTCTGGAGTACCTTCATCGACATGGCCACATCCATCGTGTGACGTTAAGGTTAATAAAATCTGAAATTCACATTCTATTGATTTTATGCTTGCTGTCATGGCTGTTTAGAACTTTCATTTTAGTTGTTTTTCATTGAGAAGGTTTTTTTTTTGGGGGGGGGGGGGGGAAGGTTTTCAATGATTTTTGTTATGTTTATCACTTTTTCCTGCACTTGACAAAGTTTCGAGAGAGAGAGAGAGAGAGACTGTGTTCCTATGGCTGTTATGCAATAGTTTAGCCAATTCAATTGGCAGAAAATCAAAATTTGGGGGTGGACATGGCCTTTTCTTTAGCCTTTTGTCCATGGCTGTATGAGTATTTTGGTTTTGGTCACCTTAGTGGTTCCACTGCAGGCAGGAAATATATTACTTTATAGTAATGGGGAGGTAAAGCTTGCTGACTTTGGCGTGTCAGTTTGCATGTTTGACAAAGGTGACAGAAAGAGATCAAGAAAACCTTTGTGGGAACTCCATGCTGGTATTTATTAGCAGCCTTTTCCTTTTAACCTTTCATATTAACAGCCATGAAATTATCTTTATTTTCATGTATTATTAAGCTGTTTTTCCTGTGTTTCTTCACAGGATGGCACCAGAGGTGTTGCAGCCACAAAGTGGTTTTGACTTCAAGTGAGTAACCTGATATTTCTGTAGAATTTTAATTGTAAAATTTTTTACCTGTTTTATATGTTAAACAAGCATGGCTAAGCATTTTATGGCAAAGGAAAATCTGAGTGTATGGCAAATCAGTCCCTGGGAATGGTCGTTGCTTATAGAATGCTCCAATTTTCTCCACTTAAGTGGGAAGGAGGGTGACTAATATATTTTAGTTGAATTAGAAGGTTGTTAGCATACTTTCTTTTGAAGTTTGCAACCTAGAGCTTGTCATGGGCGCCAAATTAGAGGGTAAGGGAAAGCCTGAAAGAAAGAAGAGAAATTAAGTAAATATTGTGTCTAATGAATTTCAAAAGCATTAAATGGCCTTTGTGCATAATTTGGTTTTCATAGTTTTCTGCTGAAAGAAACAGTGATTTTTCTTTGTATCAGGGCTGATATCGGTTCATTTGGAATCACCTCACTGGAGTTGGCTCATGGTCATGCACCATTCTCAAAATATCCTCCAATGATGGTATGGACTTTATTTGCAACAACACCAGATAACAATAACGAACTTGATGCAACATGTTCTTGAACTGTATTTGTGCACTTAATGGAACTTCCTCATTTTGGTAGGTTCTTTTGATGACCATACAAAATGCACCTCCTGGACTTGATTATGACCGTGATAAAAAGTTCTCAAGGCATGTCCTTTTTCTTTTAATAGTTGGCCACTGTACTCAGATATAAACATTTCTAAGACACCAAGTTGGATCCATATTCAATCTGTTTGTTTCTACTTCTACATTTCCTCATTCAATCTGTTTGTTTCTACTTAGATATAAACTTTCTCTAGGACACCAAGTTGGATCCATATTCTGTCTGTTTGTTTCTACTTCTGCATTTCCTCATTCAAGCTGTTTGTTTCTACTTAGATATATAAACTTTCTCTAGGACGCCAAGTTGGATCCATATTCTGTCTGTTTGTTTCTGCTTCTGCATTTCCTCATTCAATCTGTTTGTTTCTACTTAGATATTGTTTCTACTTAGATATAAACTTTCTCTAGGACACCAAGTTGGATCCATATTCTATCTGTTTGTTTCTACTTCTGCATTTCCTCATAATTGAGATGGTGGTGTCATTTGAAGGTCCATAACCGATACCATGAATAAGTTATAATTTACAGTAAAGATCTGTTCGATTCTGATTATCATCATCAATTACCTCTACACCGCTCCTAACAATTCCAACTTGCGTAGCTTCCCGATTGCATCCGCTTCGCCTCTCTCCTCCTTGTCAATGCTGTAAGTCCAAAAAGCTCAACCTTTTCTTCTTCCCAATCTGCTCGCTGCATTTTTTTTCTTTAATTTAAATATAAAATTGGAATGTTACTGTTCTTTTTGCTCATTTGGGATTCATTTTAGATGTGAGCAACACTGAGCTTTGGACATTTTGTCGAAATTCTATATACCAGACATTTTCCTTTCTGCTTTCTGCTGTCTGCTTTTGGGCTTTTCACTCATCTTTGAGTAGAATTGAGTTGTGTCATCCCAAAACATAATTGTATGCAGGATTAGAGACTTTAGAGGTGAGGCTAGCTGAGATGTGTATTTGAGGGGGCAACCTCATATTTTTGCGTAACTTTTTCTTTTGGTTTTGGGATCTGACATTTATAAGGATTGAAATTAGCATTTTAAAATTTTAAGAATATAGTGCAATTTAAAAATCCTTGGGGAGTAAAATAAGGAAAATGTTTGTTAAACATGTAGACTGCATGTGGTTGTCTGGCAGTTACACGGAGCTTCCATTTCCAAAATGCTCAATAGCTGTTCTTTAATTGTGAATTGGTAAGAATATACCAAGCAGTTCTTTTCCCTGCCTTGAAATTTGGTCCATCATCACCCAAAACAATTGGTCTTGACTTCCCAATGTTGGAGCTCTAGTTTTTACATGCATCGCTCTAGTTTTTACATGCATCTGTGTTTGTACCTGCCCAATGTTGCCAAGAGTTTTTATGCTGTATAGCATTTTTGGGAGCTGCTCTTTGAGTTTTTATTTTGTGAATGGATCTTTTTTGTTTCTTAATGTTGCTAGCATGGACAGTGCGGAATTTCCAAGTCTGCATCCATTGCACTGGTGCAAAACTGTTTACCTGGTTGGTAAATTCAAATTTTCTAGATATTCAGTATCATACTCTTGAGTATTCCAATTTACTCCATTTTGGATTTGAATGATACTTAAGAATGTCCTTTCTCTTGGCTTTTGCACACAATTTAATGGTCTTTCAAATCTCATTAAACTATAACTTAGGTGAGGCATGCTCAAGAAATCCATAATGTTGAAGGAGATAAGAACTATAAAGCATATACGTCTCCAGAATATTTCGACGCACCTTACTCCACTTGGCTGGCAACAAGTGGGGAACAGCTGACTTCCTGTGATACACAGTTGAATCCCTTGCCTCTATTTTGTATTTCAGTCTAGATCAAAGTCCTTGATGGTGACTATAGGGTATGACGATCTTTAGCTCTTGTATCAGGTTGATAATTTGCGCAAACATGTACATACAAGTGGGCTTTTGAATAGGATTGAATTAGTTGTCACATCTCCATTGCTAAGGTACCAATTTTCTTAACATTTCATGTATTAACTACCATAAGCTATCATTTTTGGAAAGAATGACTTCTCAAACTCTAGTATTCTGGCATTTTTGCAGTCAATGTTGGGTTTGCTTATCCAATTGCTCAAACATACATATTTTCATTTCTTGAACTACCTAAACTGAATTTCTTGTATGAAGAAAGAAGCTCCAGCAGAATTAGGCTGCAGCTAGCCTCAAAACCTGATAGTACCTCTAAATTATAGATCAATGACTGTTTCTTTAGTCCTTTCTTTTTTTGAGCGTTATAGGGCAATTGCTGTCAATACCTGCTGTGCCCTGATTCAAGGAGACTAAAGTTAACCGTTATAGATTCAACTGAATAGTTGCTCCACAAGCTCTAACCTGATATGAAAAGGCATGCTTTGGCACCTTGACTGTATGCTTTTGGTTATGATGATTTATGCTGACACTACAGGAGTATGCAAACTGCTGTTGGGGTATTTGGTGGTGTTGGCAAATGCAGGAAATACTCGGCATGCTGCAATTTCGAGTCTTAATTGTCCTCCTATCCGTTGCATTGGAACTTTGTCGAGAGTATTTGGTAGGTCCTTTGACGGTTGTGTTGCACTTTTGATTTTAAATGTGAACATTCTCGTGGCTGGGGATAGCATTTCTGATGTCTTTGGTTTCAAGTATGCAAAGTGTTCAGCTGTCTTTGAAGTTTAATTCTGCCAAGTATATTACGTGCATTCAGCAACCCTAACAGTTTGAATTTTTGTTGACCTGAATAAATATTTGAAAAGTAGTCAAAGGGAATTTTTTGGAACTCTTAAATATTTCTTTTAGAACTCAAATATTAGGACTACTTCTACTTAAATCCAGTGAATTTTCCATTTTTTCTTGTTTATGAGAGACTAGAGGGTATGTGGTAGAGGTGAATATATTACTCCAGATTCAGATTTTATTTGCATAATTTCTATGTTCATATTGAAGCCTGAATCTTTTTCATCTAATAATCTGGTTACAGGGTATTCGTCTATGCGATAAGAAGAGAAGCATCTAATAATCTTTTTCATATTTAATATCTGAATTTGAATAACTGGGCATTTATGGGCAAGATTGAAAATTACACCGCGCATTGAGCGGTGTTATCCTCCTGGTATATATATATACTAGGCATTGTGCCCCGAGTTTCGCGGGGTGCCCATTATTGATTGTTTGAGAGTAATATAAGATTTATTTAATAATTAATATTTAGAGCGTTTTGTATAATGATAGGATCGAAATAATAAATAGAAGGACAATATATTGGATTAATATGTTTATAAATAGATATAATAATATTGTTGTGATCTGTATTTAATTTTTTAAGAGTAAGTGGATGTAAATATTAATTAAATTAATCGAATGTAAATGATTTTTTCAAAGTTGAGATAAATTAGTAATTCGAAATAATTTTGATATGTTTATTTTTATATTCTTAGATATAAGTGGAAGTAGAATATAGAAAATTCAG
Source organism: Coffea humblotiana (assembly GCA_023065735.1). Taxonomy (NCBI): domain Eukaryota; kingdom Viridiplantae; phylum Streptophyta; class Magnoliopsida; order Gentianales; family Rubiaceae; genus Coffea; species Coffea humblotiana. Next base: position 33,296 of record JACYVW010000118.1, read on the forward strand.
GAAACAGATAATTGGTATGGGCAAGAAGCTGTGATGGAGATGTTTAATTATGATTCTTGGATAAAGTCTCTGCCAAAGAGGTGCAGATGATAATTGTTTTCATTGAGTAGGGTGAACAGGATGACACTTCCTTCATGTAAGAAGTGTTTTTGTGCGAATGTTGGCCAATCTTCTGTTATTTCTATTCCTTCTAGCTGAAAGATCCATCGAGTTTTAGCATAATAGCAATTGATGATTCCTGTGCTATTTGTTTGTATATGTGATGGTATATCACCGACGAGTAACTGAGATAGAAAATAGGGAAAAAATGTATTTGTATTATGAAATGAGAATAGCAATGTATCGTATGAATTATATTGATTGGAATGTAATTTGTATGAAACTGACCAAAGATTCGAGATCGTCTGCTCTTAGCATTATATAAAATGAGAAATGGGTCATTAGTCTTTCTTCTTCTGTGAATAGTGCTTCGGTTACAAGAAAAGGAATGGGTTAATTTATTTTATAATAGAGACATAAGATTATCTTATAGGGAAAGAATTGCTTACTGCATCCAATGGATGACTGTGAATGATTGAGGAGGATGTTCCATTCATGACAAGCTAAACAGTTATTTGGATTATATATGGCAATTCTAAAGACCATACATCCTATGTGCATGCAAAAAACGAAGAATGGAGCCATTCTGCAGGTTGTGGTCTTGTATGAATTTGTTCCATCTAGATAGCTGAAAATTGGTATCGAGTTTGAAAATGGATAAATGGATATTATTGAAAGTAAGGCGATGCACATAATTTTTTTTTATAAGAAATAGAAATGATTGCACATGAAAATTATAAAGTTTAATCACTGTAATTTACAGTAGAATTTTTAAATTTTGATTGTTTGATGTCTACGTGACTTATTTTAGGTTACTCAAAGTTATAGTGAATTTTGTATTAATATATAGATATAGGTATACAATATATTTTGTAATATGTATGTGTATATATATGCGTGTGTGTGTTTAGTATTTTATTTTACGTGATATAATGGTTTCATTTTTTTTAGTGTTTATATTTTTTGTGGTTTTGTTTGTTTGTTATATTTTTATTATTTATATATATGTGTGTATTCAATATTTTATTTGAGTTTGTATGATTGTTTAATATTGTTTTAGCGTGTCCATCTTTTATAGTTTTGTTCATTTGTTAAATTTGTGGCATTTCTATTTATCTTGTGATTCATGTGTCAATATGATTTTTTTTGAGTTGCATCATGTATATTTTTGTTTATATATATATATAGGGGTGTGGTTTTAAGTATTTGTATGTAAATTTGTAGTAGTTTGGTTATCTTGATTATAGTTTTAGAGAAAAGTTTGTCTTTTTTATTTTGGTTTTAAGTGGTATATTTTCTAATTTTTTAATTTTTGAAATATTATGGAAGTAACATTTTTGAGATGTACAAAAAGTATCCTATATTTTTAAAAACAATTAGCCATATTAATGCAAGCTAATACGAAGTGTACAATTGATTTATACTTATAATCAATATTTCTGTAGATATATATATTTTGCAAAAAATGATTATATATATATATATATGATTAATACAAAGTTAAAGAAGAAAGATATATGCTGAAGGAAGTTAATAAATCAAATGGATAAATGAATATATTTTTGTCAATAAAGTTAGATAACAATTGCAGCAGCAGAAGATGCACAAGAAACAAAACGACAAAACTGTTAGATAACAATTACAGCAGCGGAAGAAGCACAAGAAACAAAAGGACAAAATTGAGCATAAAATTACAAAGAAACCAGCAGAAAGGGCACAATTGGAAGAAGGGAAGAAAAGCATAAATGAGGAAAAGCGCACCAGGCAAAGGCTGCATGGAGCCTGCCAAAAGACCAAAAAGGACGAAATGAGCCGCAAAATCACAGCGAAACCGGCACAATCAACTGTAGATGAAGCTTCCGCGCTTTATGTAGTTTAGATATATTTATTGGTTACATGGGAGAGTTTACAGACTCTAGAGCGCAACAAAACGAGGGGTATAGATCTAATGTCAATGGGTGGGTCCTCTATGTACTCCTGAGCAGCTTGATGACGAATGCTATCCTTGGCTAGCCAGTCTGCAGCCTTATTTGCTTCAGCTTACACGTCCTGTTCATCTGCACTAATTCACGTATCTGCTTTACCAAATTAAAATGAGGGAAGAAGCATCAGCCTCAGCAATTAGATTTAACCCAGTTTTAGAATCTGTTTCTAAGATAACCTGCTCATACTCTTTTTGCCACGCCAGCTGCAACCCTGTCAGTATTCCCCGGAGTTCTGCTACAATGTTTGAGGCTACCCCCCAAAAAGACAGAAAAACCTGCTTTCCACCGGCCACGGTCATCCCTGATCAGCCCTACCATACCAGCTCTTCCTGGATTTCCTGCTGAGGCTACGCCCACATTGATTTTGGTCCAAGCATCTGGTGGTTTTTCCCGCGCAATTAAACATTCCTGGATATTATCTCGCCTCTTAGTTCTAGTGATGTTCTTTGTTTGTTCCACCAGTAGCATGAGACTTTCTGGAGTAGCATGTAATAGGGAATCATCAAGAAGTGTCTTAAGCCCCTCATTGGACAGTTGGGCTGTAGGTGGAAGTTCAAATTCCACTTATAGCGAAAAAAAATCCAAGGATAATGTCAAAACACCTCTTTTATCTAGTACGTTTTTTAAAGATCAACTAGTTGAGTTCAATATGTTTGGGCACGTCAGTACCAGTGACAGACAAGGCCCTGGCCCTAGCATTTCTTCTATCTCTTATTTTTTTCTTCCAATGAATACTTGCATTAGTAGGTATTTATGGCAATCACCAGGAAAGCTACAGGTACCAACAATTTAGAAGCATTAAAATGAATTCTATTCAAAGTCTGTATCAACCAAATTGTTCTACCATCAACTGGAAAAATCGGAGTGTTTAGTCAATAGACTAATCTATATTTCAAAATCCAAAGTCAATCAGCAGCAAGGGACTAGTTATATTTGCTATCAAGACTAGTTTGAAGTTTCAGTTTAGCAGAACAAAGATTCTACTTCAATTACAGATGAATAGACAGAGATGCAACAATAATGAGGATGCCAAAGCAAAGCTTATATACTCCCCATAACCAAAATGGAGAGTATGTACTCAGTCAACTCATAGCAATACTTTTTGAGAAAAAATATTTAATTATGCAAACTAAGCACTTGCTCTAGAAGAGTCCATTGGAGAGTTTTAAGATTAGGAATACTAGGCTTTCTCAACTGTTGCTGCTTTTTCTACATTCAGATAAATGCATCAGCTGATTGTTTCTTAAAAAACCTTAGGCATACAGAACACGAAGACCTTTTTTCTAACATACCTTTGTCCGTGTTGAGTGCATTCTCGGCTCCAATTTCGTGCAATCAAAGAGGGATTGATGATACTGAGGAATTGGGAATCCTTAGCAGTCAATATGTGTTTTAAATCCTTTCATGCGGATGTATCTGCAGTTTCAGCAATTCGATTTAAGATCGCTTTTTAGTGATCTTGCAGAACCCAGCAAGCCAACCTTCAGATACAAAAGCAAGATACAGTATAAGAAGCCGAAATATACTAAACAAAGATTGTCAAACTGGATTTATGATGAGTTCAATTGCACTACAGTGTTCAATTTGCACGTATCTTTGAGATGCAATAAGTATCAATGTATAAGGTAATGTATTGTGCTGCATCTGCTCAAAATTCTTCATCTTTTCTCTTACAAGTACAGGAAGTTGCATAAAGAAGAGCATGAAGAAAACCTATCTGTGCTTGCTGCTAGAAAAGACTAAAGAAAGTCCAGACATTGAGCACAAAGAAAGCCATGCGCTGATAAAATAATATATAGCTTCTTTGGCAACCATAAGGATCCAGAAACGAAAGATTGCCAGTCTTCTAAAAGAGTAATAAAACAAGGCATTTGCAGGTTATAACGATCAAGCTTATAGCATCCTAACACCACAGTAGTCACAGAGAAACCAATTGACAACTTTTAATAAAACCGAGTGAACTCTGTTTAAGTTGTACATTATAGCAAGCATACGTTGTACCTAAAAAAGGATAAAGCATAACAATTCTTTAAACAAATCATTTTACATACAGAAATAGGGATCTCAGAGAGATGGCACCAGAGAGTATATATCTTGAACTGAAGTAACACTAAGCAATAATATTGACAGCAACCACTGAAGCCTGTTTCAATACATTTTTCTATCATCAGAACAGGTAAAAACTAGTTCCTCAAAAATATCACCTGTCCTTTAATTTCCCATTTCAATTAATTTTGTATTAGCTCTTTCTGCCATGTACCTTAATTAATCAATCTCACACATTACTTCAAAATAACCATTATATCTCAAAGGATTAAAGGCCCTTCTTCCCGTCTAAGAATTAGATTTGATTCTCACCTTCGAGCTCTGTTCCCCACCTTCACCCTGCCTTTGCCTCCTTAAAAAAGTGCATACAGAGAACAATTCAAACTAATCCAAGGAAGATTTATTTGTGAAGTACATTGAAAACAAACCTCGGCTTCTTCCTTCCATCCCACACCTAGCCTTCTAAACAAATCCCAATTTCTTCCCTCCCAACCATTCCCTTTCTGCTTCGGAAGCATATTAAGAAAAATAATACTGTAACACTGTCTGGAGATAAGCATGTGAAACGAAAGACTGATCTGGAAACTCAAAATAAAAAATGTTCCAAAATGTGTTTAAAGAATATCCCTTAAAAATGCCCAAAAAATAACAACATAACTGTAACTGTAGCTTAAGGACTGTAATCCTCCAAGTAGCAACGGTTGTAGCAGTCCTCTCAGCAGCATGGGACACATGCAACAAGTACACGGCTCTCCAAAACCATATACACCATATACTTACAATATATGGATGGCCGAAATCCAACTAACATTATCGCCAAATTGTGATTCTGAGGGGTATGACACCAACGACGACGACAAGAAGTACACTTCTTCTGACAAACTGCTTGGCACCACAGTGCAGCTTATCTTCGAAGTCACTACATATCTATCCAAACTGGGTATAGGAAAACTCTTCTCTCTCTCTGCGTAGTCACTATATGTCTATCCAAACTGGGTATAGGAAAACTCTTCTCTCTGCGTAGCTTTTCTTTAAAGAAGCTTGAAAGAACCTGCATTGCTGGGATGGATGTGAATATGAATCTGACTCGTGGTCTAACTCGTAGCCATTGTTGTAATCATCATCATCACAGTTGGAGTCGAAACAGTCCCCACCCATTAGTCCACCGGAGAAAGCCAATGTGATTTGGGCTCAATGAATGAATAACATCAATGACACTACGGCTGCGGCCGCTGTCAAATGTTTTTGTGGATTTTTCAACTGGGCTTGTGTTTTATTGGATTTCCATTGATGATGATGTTGATGGCATCGACATCATCTGCTTTTACCTCATGGGATTATTGTACTGATCATTGGCACATCTGGGAATTCTTCTGATGACCAAGTATTTGAGAGGAATTACTATTATGGATCGGAAGGCAGAAACGGGTGGGATTTTGTAGGAGCTTAGAAACAAGACTGTACATGGCCAGGAGGATAGTGTAAAGGGTTTGGTTTGAGCAAGAAAATGGTTGGTTTTGCCTGCTACTATTGCTGCTGGTGGCGCCATAGGAGGAAATTTATGTGATTTTGCCATTGTAGTAACTCAAGTCAATTGGGGTTTAGGCCGAAAGACAAAGGGCAGAGACTGGAGTTTCAACTTTGAAGATGTACAACACGGGAAGGCAGTGGAATCCTTACTGGATATTGAAATACAATTGATTCTTCATGTCACAAATTGGAAGCAGATATCTAACCGTTCAGCATCCATATACCCTCCAAGGAGCAATACAGGCGATCTGAACCTGTTAAGAGGGTACTCAATTCTATGATTTGCCTCTTTTCAGGAAAATAAGCCTATTTGATCTTTATTCATCTTAACGAGTTTGGAATGTGCTAGAGCTTGAATTTTTTTTCAGGGGTTTACCAGAGTTCAAATTGAGTTGAACTTCTGAAGCTTGATTTGTTTAGGGGGTTTACCGAGTTCAGATCGAGTAAAGTTCCAATCCCTTGGCAATTGGCGGTCAAACGCTGGGGACTGGGGATCGATGCAAGATCAAGCTTGTTTTGTAGGGCCATCAAACACCGTCCCAATGGTCTCTTATGGCCATATGCTCTATCCACTAGCAATATTCTGTTGGATAGAGAAACGAGATCAAAACATTGAAGGTAGCCAGTCCTTTGGCGATTGGCAGTCAAATGCTGAGGACTGGGAACCGATGCAAGATCAAGCTTGATTTGTAGGGCCATCAAATACTTCAAACGGGTCTTATGGCTGTGCTCTATCCACTAGCAATATTCTGTTGAATAGAGAAACCAGATCAAACGTTTGAAGGTTGACAGAGAAACCAGATTAAAGTTGAAGGTAGCCAGACCAGAAGCATTGAATGTTCAAGTCAACACCTGCTGCTGTACGATTGAGAATTCATCCAAAAATCACAAACAACTTAATTACAACTTCTGTGCTGGAAATTAGGTTATCAAGGAAGAACTGAACAACTGAACAAGCTATTATGTATGTTCTCAAGCTAAGCAAATAGAATATACTTACTGAGACCAACAATAAATCAAGCAAATATAGACCATGGCAGTTTAATCAGCGACTCTATATTTACACAAAAGCATTTAGAAATTCCAACTTTTATTTAGAAACAGGTAACACCACCATAAATTCCCATGACAATATAACACCACCATCCAAATCCCACAAAACGAAAACTACAGAAGGCTTTAACAAGCCAGTCCCCATGACTTGGGCAGCAAGATACACAGGGTAAAGCAAACTATAACAAGGGTTATGTAAATTCCAACAGCAAGACAGCCTTCAACAAATTATCAGCAACATTCACAAGCCACCACGAAGACGCAGGACAAGGTGAAGAGTGGACTCTTTCTGGATGTTATAATCAGCCAAAGTCCTTCCATCCTCCAATTGCTTACCAGCAAAGATCAGCCTCTGCTGGTCAGGTGGGATACCTTCCTTATCCTGGATTTTGGCCTTCACATTGTCAATGGTATCTGAGCTCTCCACCTCCAAAGTGATTGTCTTTCCGGTCAAAGTCTTCACAAATATCTGCATTCCTCCCCTCAACCTAAGCACCAAGGAAGCGTTGACTCCTTCTGGATGTTATATCTGCAAGAGTGCGGCCATCTTCAAGCTGCTTACCGGCAAAAATCAACCTTTGCTGATCCGGTGGGATTCCCTCCTTATCCTGAATTTTTGCCTTAACATTGTCAATAGTATCAGAACTCTCAACCTCCAAGGTAATGGTCTTCCCTGTCAATGTCTTTACAAATATCTGCATTCCTCCTCTCAACCTCAAGACCAAGTGAAGGGTTGACTCCTTCTGGATGTTATAATCTGCAAGAGTCCGGCCATCCTCAAGCTGTTTACCAGCAAAAATCAACCTCTGCTGATCTGGTGGGATCCCTTCCTTGTCTTGAATTTTAGCCTTCACATTGTCAATTGTATCAGAACTCTCCACCTCCAGGGTTATGGTCTTTCCAGTAAGAGTCTTGACGAAAATTTGCATTCCACCACGAAGCCTGAGCACCAGATGAAGTGTAGATTCCTTCTGAATATTGTAATCAGCCAGTGTACGACCGTCCTCCAGTTGTTTTCCAGCAAAAATCAGCCTTTGCTGGTCAGGAGGAATACCCTCCTTGTCTTGGATCTTAGCCTTGACATTGTCAATGGTGTCAGAGCTTTCAACCTCCAGGGTAATTGTCTTCCCTGTAAGAGTCTTAACGAAAATTTGCATCCCTCCCCTCAAACGCAGAACTAAATGAAGGGTGGATTCCTTCTGAATGTTGTAGTCGGCCAGGGTACGACCATCCTCGAGTTGTTTCCCGGCAAAGATTAGCCTTTGCTGGTCCGGAGGGATGCCCTCCTTGTCTTGGATCTTGGCCTTCACATTGTCAATAGTATCAGAGCTTTCAACTTCAAGGGTTATGGTCTTTCCAGTAAGGGTTTTCACGAAGATCTGCATCTGCTGAGAAAAAAGTCCAAAACACCGAATCCAATCAGATCTAATCAATTCAAATTCCCAGCCCAGAAATGAAATTTCTGGCACAAAATCAACCGTAATAAATGAGCAAAATCCTGAATAACAGAACAACAGGAACACCAAATTACCTAATTTAGGGGTGCAACCCAAACAAAATTCTAGAAAACCATAGATCAAATTCGGACTACTATAATTAAAATATTAAAAAGCAAAAGATGTTCAACTAAAGTAATCCCAATAGGGACATCGATTATCGAAAGGCTAGAAGCTACAGTAGTGCATAAGAATCAATTAAAGCTTGCATCAAGCAACAAAACCTAAATTGATAGAACAGATACACGACCCCAATAGCAGAGAAAGAGGCACCCAACTTCTATAATTAGGGTTGGCTCGCAGAAATCAAAGAAAACCCTAGATCAAAATCGGACTGATTAAAAAGACTAAAAAGGCAACCAATATAATCACCAAAAAGATCCGTCAATCATTCGAAGATTAAGAAACTACAACGACACCAGAATCAATTAAAGGATCAAACAACAATCAATGATGGATTTCGAAAACAAACCAAAAAAAATGATAACAAATCGCCGAAGAAAGAAGGAATTAATTACCTTGGGAGAGGAGAAACAGAATACTAGAAAAGGGTTTTTTGATTAAAAAAAAAAAGAATTTGATGGAGAATTTTATGAAGGATCAATGAAAATTTGAGGAGAAAGGAGAGGATAAAAAGGGTGTTATATAGAGGAGCGATGACCGCCTTGAAAACGAGGCGTCTGTGAAAACCCGAACCGAAACCGACACGCAATTGCCAGTGGGTCAGTCAATTCACTCAGATCGGACAGCATTAGCTCGAGTCGAGCTAATAGGTTTGGCCTGAGCCATAAATTGAAAACCGCCACTAATATATACTAATCAATTTGTGAATTATTAAATCCACTCGATGGTGAGAGAATTTTTCTTTTTCTTTTGATAATATATGCACCTATCAAGATTATTCAGGGTGTAGCTGCAAATTATAAGTAGTTTTGCATACTAGTACGATAGGCAAATTTATGTGTATGTGCAAATTAAGTAAAAAAATGTAATAGTTATTGGTAGTTATTAATTTGAAAAAAATGATATGTGATATTCACATAGCTTATGACTTTTCACACATCTTATAAGTAAATGTGTTATATAGTAGGCAAAATACTTATTTTTGGTAGGCAAAATGATTCCATTGGCTGTGCAAATTGTACTACACTATCTCACCAAGTGATATGACACAATTTAGATCATTGGATTTTTAAAAATCGAGTCTATTCAAGTTTTGGCGATCTACTTATGGCTACTACCACTTCTTTCCATGATAAGCAAAAAATTTGTCGTACTTGTAAAAACAAGTACACTCGTGTAAAGTTATTTGCATTGGAATGAATTACAATTTCCATTGTATGGTCAATTGGGTATAGCCATCAACAAACTCAGTACTGAATCAGTTTCTGCTCAACCATTGGAACTTAATTCAATGGCCAAAGAGTGCTTTTTAAAGCTCTCTTGCGTGTTAGATCAGGCATCACATAAGAAATATAATACTTCTTGTTCTTAAAATATTTAAAGAGTTCAACTATTGGCTCTTGATCCCATGGCCAGATAGAGTTCTTTTAAAGCTCTTCTATGCAGTAGATAGGTAGCACATAAGAGGTATAGTGCTTTTTGTTCTTAAAAAATCCTACTGCAACATTGGCTTAAGAGTCGCTAATTCAGACTGTACCAGAAAACATAGCGGTGTGCACAGGTCTTCAAGAATCTACAAAGCATTGAATGGATTATCAAAAAGTTCAATGGCAACTTGTAGAACTTGTGGTGGATGTATAAACTAATGAAGCAGAGTTGAGATGTACAAACTAAGCAAATTCTTAATTATCCAATTTTTTTCAAACTGCCCACTAGTACTGAAAAATGATAGTCCAAAGTATAAAATGTATACTCCCCGAGGATAAAATCCGTCCTCTATATTGGTGAGTTGCTCATTTAAAAATTGCATATTGGTTCTCCGTCTTGTGAATTTGACACTATAGAGGACACTTACAAACTAATTAATGAAAGGAAATCTTGGACCTTTGATGAACATTAAAAGCTGAGGCTTTGTTGGTGAAATTGCAAGACACCAAATAGCTGATTTATAGCATTTACATTTTTGTATTTCAAAGTCTTCAAAGAGCCCTTCTAAAAACTGAAAGGCAGGACACTCTGTCATTCATAGAGGCCGCAATGAGAAGTACTTTTCTAGCAATTCTTGCTCTGATAATACATCATCCTCTTTCTGTGGAGTCCATAACACTTGAACTGCCTGCATGGACAGCCATTATGATCAGGATATGGTGGAAGAAGCAGATTATGATGTATAGGCTTGCTTTGGAAACTGAATCATTTCCTTACCAAAGTTGTACTAGAAGGAATAGAGCCAAGCTTGTTCAAGGCTTTTTTCAAGTCAGATTCACCATTGATGGTAGGCAGCTCATGTTCACCATCAGCAGCCACCAATATTGTGACCTACATATAGGGATCAACATGATGATCATTCTCAAAAGCATTATGAATGGAACCATATCTAACACCAATCATTAAATGCTGCTTAATTTATTTTGTGATGAACATCTTTCAACAAAAACGTATAAAGTAAAGGAAGAGAAATCTAAACACCTCGATTATTTTATCTTTTCAGATGAACAATTAAATGGCCTCAAGTATGGCTATCCACATGTTGAAAAACCACAATGGATTATGTTTCCAATTAAGGTTTTACGACATGAACCAAGTTGTGTGACTACAGCAATCATATAAATCAATGTACATCGGTCATGAATGATGAAACTAACGCAAGGAAAGAAATTAGAACTGATATTTGAGCACAATCTCTCTAGTTGACAGCTAAAGTTAATGCCTCAATTCACGAAATATAAATCCTTTACTTCATTCAGGAAACCACTCTGCCTTTACTTCATTCAGGAAAGCACTCTGCCATGAAGTTGGCAGTATTGTGATTCAGAAGTGACTCAATTATTATTTTCACTTCTGACCAACAAGAATCTAGGTGTTGGCATGTTAGGGAAAAAAGTTAATCCTGACACTCTTTGGACTCTCTATCAAATATCCAAGACTCCCAGTCAAACACTTAAAAAGGAAATAGAATATATATTATTACTTGGCAATAAGATTTAGGGTGTAACATTCTCAGGCTATCAAGAAAAGTATGTGGAAAATGATGCAAATGACAAAAGTAACTACAAGAATTAGTAGTTGTAAAAATGACATAATCAAAAATTGACTTTTTCTAAGTCCATAAAGCAAGTGTTCTATGCTTCCAAAACAGTGACTCACAAAAGCTCATTATTTGACCTAGAAGCTACTGAAAAGATTTTTTCAGAAGCTCTTTTAAACATGAAAGGGTCAAGTTAGTGAACAGATTGATGATGCTCAAATTTCTTGGTGATAAAGGGTGAGAGAATGCCATCCACAGGTCTAATAAGATTAACATTAATCTGGTCAGTGATTGTTTCTTGAATGCCATCCAGTAAATCCTCCAGTCCATCTGTCCTAGTAGACTTAAAGAGCTGCTTATAATATCTAGCTATCTCTTCAGCAATCTCTTTGTCATCAGTAGTCCAGGATCCATCCTCTCTCTGCAAATTCCTTATGTTGTTTCTTTTCCTTCTCCCTTTCACCACTGCATGGAAATATTTGGTATTCTTATCTCCTTCTTGTAACCAATTAATCCTAGCTTTCTGACTCCAGTATTGTTCCTCTTCTCTGTAAGCTCCCACCAACTAGTTTTTCAAAACAGCAACTCTTCCTTTTCTTCCTTCTATATCTGAACTTTTCTCCTCTATCAACTGCTGTTTCAGGGTCGAGATCCTCTTCCTAGAATTTTCAACAAATCCATTTCTCCATTTCAGCAAAGCAACTCTACATCTCTTAACCTTATTGTGCTATCCTAAACATCCGAGATCCCCTTATATCCTCCTCCCAAGCCTTTTTTATCACATCTCCCAATTCCTTCTCTCTGGATCCATCTTTTGTCAAAGTAGAACTTCTTTCTCTTTTTTCTATCCTTTGGGATGGTGTCCAGAATCAACATGCTGTGGTCAGAGGCTAAGCTTTCTAGGTGAGTGCACTTAGGATGTTCAAAAAAGGTTACTCCATCCTCCACTACTAAGCCCCCTGTCAAGCCTTTGTCTAATTTCCCCTTCTTGCCACTGATTACACTAGGTCCAGGGTTACCTTCAAACCCCATATCCACAAGTTGGTTCTCCTGAATGAAGTGTCCTGAAGTCATAGAAACTCCATTCCTCCCTAGCTCTGCCACCCCACTTCTCTTCATTAGAGTATAAGTCATTAAATCCCCATAATCAACCAGTTTTCCCCCCACAGGGCTTTCCTCCTACTGATGACTTCTCATTGCCCTTTCCTCATCTGTTTATCACAGCTGGCATAAATTCCTATCAGCCACCAATCTTGATTCACTTCTTCATTCTCTAAAAGAACTTCAATGGTAAAGGCTGAGTGTTTGATATCTTTTACTTTTGTTTCCTCATTCCACATCAAACTCATCCCTCCAGATTTATTCATAGCCTCAACCACATAACAGTTATCAAAGTTCAGAATCCTTTCACCTTCTCCATGTACTTAGCCTTGTTCTTAGTCTCACTCAGAAAGATCATGTTCAGGGAGAGGAGGTTGTTAACCTCCTTCAGGTAGGGAATTGTCAAGGGGCTCCCTGCACCTTGACAATTCCACATCATAGCTCTCATTGGTCCTTTGGGAACCAGTGTGGGCTGATCCCTTCCCCTCCAACCATCTCAAGGTCTTTCCCCTCCTTCTGGTCTCCTCTAGGTCTTTTGTCTATATGATCCTGCTCCACAAACTCCTCCATATCCTCATCTCTTAGGTGAAACTTCCTCTTGGTCCCATTGATCTCTCCAAGAGGAGTTCTTAACTCTCTTGGACCAGAGTGCACTCTCCTAAACCTCTTCCCTTCTCTCCTGAGTCCTCCTTCGTTCTCTTTATTAGTTATCTCATCAGTTTCCATACTTTCTAGTACCTCCCCCAATGAAAAGTCTTCCTTGTACTCCCTCTTCACCTCCTTCTAATCCTCCATTCCTTTGTGTCATCTCCCTTTCTAGGACTCTTTGTTCCTCCATAATCGCCTCAGTGCCTACAGCCTCAGGAATTGCAGTAATTCTAGCCTCCTCGGTCTAACACTTCCCAATCCTGTGCTGCTGTTCCTACCATCTTGCTCCCCTTTCTCCTCCTCCATCTCCTTCTCAGTACTCCACCTTGGTATTATCCTCCCTATTTTCCCCCTCACTTCAGCAGGAAAGTCATCCTTCTTCACTATTTGTTTCTGTGAATCTTTTACCATAACTCCATCTGACCTACTTACATTCCTGTTCTTAGGCAAGTCTGCTCCTTTGTCCTGATTCTCTAACTCCTCTATCCTGATCATTTCCCCATTTCTCACCTTCCAAACCTGTTTATGTGGTATCCAAATCTTTTGACTATGCTCTTTTTGAGGGGAGGTTCTACCCCCAAACACTCTCATCCACGGGCTATATTGATTCTGATATTGCCCCTTTTCCACCAACACAGGAGACTTACAATTCTTTTCACTATGTCCAATGACACCACAACTATAGCAGAAGTCAGGACACTTCTCATACTTAAAGGGTAACCATTTATTCATTCCATTAATCTGAACCGTGGTTCCTCTCAATAAAGGCTGCTTAATATCCACCAGAGCTAAAAGTTTCATATATTTCCCTTCTCCCGTCTGAGGGATTAACACGTCCTTAACCTCATTGAAAACAGTTCCCACTTTCTTCCCAACTGCCTTAGATAGGCAGTAAATGGGAAGATTCCACACTTGCACCCAAACTGGAGCTAATCTAAAAGCCTCTTCATCCTCTTCAATCCCCACCTTCCACTTCCTAAGCACTAATATCTGATTATCTATAATCCACGGACCCCCCTCAATAATGCGTTCCTTATCCTTAGAATTAGGAATAGTAAACTGGAAAACATTAGGTCCTAATTCTGCTACTTTAAGACCCTTAGGATAGTTCTAAGCCACGGTCACAAAATTTTTAACTCCTGTGAAGTTAACTATTTTCTCCCCTCTTATTTTTCTATGATGCTCCCTTGACATTCTGTTATCCCCTCATCTAAGTTCCCCAAATCCAGGAGGGTACTTCCCGCTTCCTTCTCTGAGAGAGCAAATTTCTGTAACACCTCTGCCAACTCCTCCTTCATCACACCACCAGAGGAAGACTGAAGGTATTCTTAACACTTACCACTAGATGAACGTTACTCTCCTATCCCTATAGAGGTAAATGAAAGGTAGCAAACCAGAAGAACACACCAAACAGACACTCCAAACACAGAAATACAAGAAAACAACTAAACAAGAGCAAAGGCAGTTAAACTACCTGAACCAGACTTCTCCCTTTTATAGAGTTGTTGGGGATTCCGACCAACTGCTTAGGAATTGCGCTTGCCGATGTACTTGTCTCTTTTTCCCCTGCTTTTCTGTTTTTTTTTCCTTTACCCCTCACCAACCGACCAGCTCCACTTTCATGGCTTCCTTAAATGCTGCTTCTTAATGTTGTCTTATCCGAATGTGTGTTGAATGCTTGGCTTTAAGAATCAGACTTGCACTCAATGACAAGATCTGGAAGTTAGCTCAGGCTCAAACTTTGAATTATGTTCATTGGTTGCTTTGCAATTTTCAAAAGCTTAAGGTTCCCACCAAGGAGAAAGAAGCTCTCTTCCAAGAGAAAGAAAAGCCTCTACACGTGAGAGGAAAATGTTTGATGGCAAGAGTTGGACTTGTTCCCCCAATTTCCCCCTTCATGGTGAGGAAAATTTTCAGGTCTTCCATTACACGATAAAGTGTAACGTGTAACGTCCATAATATGTCGACACCTATCTTTTTTGAATTATTATGATTATACTTCTAATTAAGTTGAATTCTTAAGATAGATAAATTTTAATACGTGAGGGTGTTGGACACTAATATATATGACAGAAGACCCGTAGCCAAATTTTTCCTTTTTTTTTGTGGGTAAACAAGACGTACGTGTCAAATTATCTAGGGTAGAGCTATAAACATGCATACTAGTGAGAAAAGCTACACACACTGCACGTGCATGTGCGAAACTAGTGAGAAAAGCAATATATATATATACGTGTTTGTGCAAATTAAGTAAACAAATTGGTAAGAGAAAATGTAATGGTTAATGGTAGTTATTAATTTGAAAAAAATGGTGCGTGATGCCCGCACAGTTTGTGATCTCATACATAACTTCTAAATACTTTTAATAAACATGCTATAATGGGCAAAATACATATCGCTTTAGGGATAAGAACTTAGTCTAGTTGTGTTTTATATGATTCTATCCAGTTATTATACATGTTCAAATTTTTTTATGTATAAATATACATTATAATATTATACAGAATATATATTAAATATTTTATTTATATACATCACTTTTACTATAATTACAATAATATAATGTATTTATAAATATAAAAATATAGAACATGACCAAACCACGAACTTCACCCGAACTGACTCCTTTCCCTAGCTTTGGTATGCAAAAAAAAGTCTTTTATATGAATTTTCAAAATTATTCCACTCGTGGCACGGTATCTTCTACCTACACTTTCCATGATAAGAAAAAAGTTGTACTTGTAAAAACAAAACATCCAACAAGGAAGTTTAATTGGAATGAATCATAATTTCTATTGTATGATCGATAGGTATAAACATCAAAAATCTCTATACTAGATCAGTTGCTCCTCAACTTCTGTTTGAGCCTTTGTATACTGTAGAAGTTAACGTACTTGAAAATTCTTAAAGCATTAAAAAGGCATATTTGAAAATAAAAATGAATTGTGTCTTGAAAAGTAATAGTTAGCTAGCATTCATTAACTTCAGAAAGGGTGGTGGAAAGAGTTAACAGTGCACCATTGACTCCCATAACCTCCTTGTGTTACGTTGTGGTGTAAAATAGTACATTTTCTTTTAGGGATAATTTCAGAAACCTCCCCTGAGATTTCTAATAATTTCATTGAGCTCTCTCAAGATTTAAAAAATTATACATATCTCCCTTATCATTTAAAATGATAATTTTATCCTTAAATATTTTAATAAAATTTCCTTATACTTAGAATAATTTTTAAAATTATTTTTTCATTTTTTTCCTTTTTCCTTTTTTTTTTTAAATTTTCATCAATAAAACTATAGAACTACCACTATTGCCTCTAATTTCTATTGTAACCAAATGTTAAACTAGTGATTTTTTTACGAGTTAATTTTATTTGTAATCCAATATTTTTGCTGATATTTGTTTTATGTATTAAAATTGACAATAAATTAAAAAGAAATGGTCCAAAATCACTGCTAAATTATGATTAGCCCATTACTTAAAAAATTAATAAACTCTAAATGAATTATTTCAACATTTTCTTTTCTATATTATAAATTTAAATTCATAATAAAATACCATCAAAGTATCCTATCATAGTGATAAATTATTATTATAATTGTTTATCGAATAGTAGATATGAACATGACAAATTTGGCACATTTTCCTTATAATTATACTAGATAATCTTATAATTGTATAGAAAAATAAATTAAAACTCATTGCACAAGTGCATTTTTTAATATTCATTTAAAAATTTGATCAAATCAATATTATTTTAAAATTTTATTATTAAAACTATGAAATCAAAAAAATTAAATGTAATTTTTTAAACCTCAAAAGTGCTAAGTGAAATTATCATAGATCTCCCTTGCTCTTTTTTATTATTCCTAACAGTCTCAAAAGGTAACATCTTATCCGTCAATCGCATACAATTACACAAGGCCCCGCCAACCGCAGTGGCTGGCTCTCCATTTAACTTTTTCTGATCCTTCAGTTTCCATGAACAGGAAACAAAGACTCCCTCTGGGCTCTCTCTGTCGTGTGACTCTCACCAACACAATTTACGCTCTCTCTCTCTCTCTCTCTCTCCTTCCCTAACAACACACACTACTCCCAGAGACACACAATTGCACACGCACACACACACACACACACACACACACACACGTAAACACTTGAAATAAAAAAATGATCAGGATGAAGACGTTGGGTTCCTCCAAAGTTTCTAGAGTTTGAAAGCGGCACTGCCATTATCATAGCAAAGCTAAAGCCGTTGCCAAGGTCCCTTCATTTTATCTTTAAGTTCTAGTTCATGAGATGGGTTTCGTAAAATTTCAAATTGTTATTTTTACTTTGTTATTTTTGACGTTGTATGGCTGATTCTGTGGGCTTATTTATGTTATACGTCTCATGAGGAGCATATTTATGTTATACGCTTGGTGAAGTATGTGCTAGTTTTGAATGAGTTTATGAAATAGAGATCGGACTGTAAATAGTCATTTTTGCTACTTTTCACTCAATTTCTCTAAAAACTGAGGGCGAAAATGGAATCTATGCGAAAGACTTAGTGAAAGGTGAAACTTTGGGGTAAATCCATCACCGAAAGGCTCAATGACTGGTGGTGGTTGGTGGCGGCAAAGGCCGGCAGCACTACCGTTGCCACTGCTCATTTCTGCCATGACTAGGTTGAGGAAGAAGAAGAGGGAAAAGGAAAAAAAAAAAAAAGGAAAATTAAGTTTTAGTCAAACTACATAGCATTGCCCTACATCTAAACTACGCCGCTCCACTAAAAGGTTGAAAATGGGTTTTAAAATCAGAAACTAAATTTGTAATTTAGTCCATCAATTTCTTGAAACCTCACTTTAGGCCCACAACTTTGATTCTGTTGCATCTAGGTCCATTTTTTAATGCATTTTGGTCCATGGACTTTATCTATATTTAATTTTGATCCTTAATCTTTTTTATAATATGATTTTGACCTTTAAAACTCTCTAATTTTACAATTAGGTCCCACTAGAATGATAACTTTTCAATTAGAGCAGTTTGATTTCTTTAATTACTATTTTATTCCTCAATTATGCATTTTTATGTGTTTTTGTATGACTATTACAACTAAATGACTTTAATTAGCTTTGGTCTTTTATTACTATAACCTGATTGTGGTATCTTTGCTCCTTTTGTTCGTGTTGCGAGTCCTAAATAGGAAAACCTTGATCCAACACTTTAAAGGGAGGTACCCTTCTTGGTTTTACATTCAATTATGTTCTATTATGTGTTTATATGCTCTAAGTTGTTTTAATTTCTTAGTTTGCTATTCTATTACCTTCTTAGTTGCAATTTGATTTTTAAAATGCTTGTTCATTTTACTCTAATTTTTTCAAGTTTTTTTCATTTAATTAAATAAAATAGTTGGGTTCATGTTTTTCGTTCTCCCTTTGTTAGACTGCAGTTAGGACCTCACATATATCAGACAGGTTTATTTTTCATTATTTCCCTGTCAGATTGTAGTTATGTTCTCTAATGTAATAGATAAGGCTTTTGTGTGTTACGTGCTCTTATGTGCTTACGTATTTGCATGCTTTCATAAGGATTGACGTCTAGATATCATGCTTATTTGTTAGGTACTGAGTGTGCTTTCCATGTTTACTCCTTTTATATCATGCTCTGGTATACAATGCCTGCTCAGCGCCATCACACTAGTACAATCCTAGTTGTGGCACCTTCCCTGTTTATTTGCTAATCCAATACTAGTGAAGATTTGTAAAAATAAGTTAATTCAATGCTAGAATCTTAGATTTTTTGCACATTAAACCCACGTATTGTATGTTATTAATTCCTTTTTTGTACATATTTTTATATTTTTAGACTCTTTTTTTCTCATTTGTATGTTGTTTTTTCCTTTAATATGCTCCTATCCCGTATGTGTTTGAACAATTTCATTTATATTTGCATTTCATATAAGAATTTAGAAATTAGATAGTTAATTTGCTTGTTTAGATGTGTAAAGTCACCCTTTTAAGTATGAAAATGGGCAATTATTGCAATTGTGAAATGGTTAAGAGGAAGTAACACTCCTAATCTTAAACTCTTCAATGGACTATCTACGCACAAGTGCTTAGTCTGCATGTTTTGCATACTTCCCTCAAACAATGTTGTTTTAAGTTAAATGAATATGTGTAATACTCTCCATTTTGGTTGCAAAGACTATTAGCTTTGCTTCGTCATCCTGACTATTGCATCTCTGCCTATTCATCTGTAAATTACATACATCTATGTTCACTTTTTTGGAATTTCAAACTGGTCTTGACAGCAAAGTATATTAGTCGTCCCTTGATTAGATGCTCACTTTTATGGTAGAAGAATTTGCTTGATTCAGACTTTGACGGGAATCCATTAGATGGTAAGGTAAGTTATTCATCTTGCTTAGATTTTAGACATCTGTAGCTTTCTTGTGATCATTTTAAATGCCTACTGAAGCGTGTAGTCAACTTCTGATCGGACTAAGTGCTTGAATATTGGGAATAAAGTTAACAACTTCTCTGCATGATTTGTTGGCTTTTAGATTGGATTTCACAATTGTTTTGCCGCTTCTAATCATTGAATGAACTAAGTCTTTAGTTTGCTATCCATTGTTTCTACAGCCTGCATTAACATTTTAATTGATGTAAGCCCTGATAAGCCTCCAATGGAGATGTGTACTACACAAGAGTGCTGTCCCTATAAATCAAACCTGCAGCGTTTCTGGTCACGCTGGACCAAATCTACCATTGCCTTAAGGCTGATTGACCTGTAAATGTCTCACTTTCATCACCATCTAAGATGCTTTTTTTCACCTATCTTTGGTGGTTTGAAGCAACCTAACGATAAGTTTCTGCAGAATGTACAAGTCCCCCACTATTTATCTGCCAGTTAGTTTAATATGTCCTACACAAGAGTACTGTCCCTATAAATCAAACCTGCAGCTTTTCTGGTCACGCTGGACCAAATCTACCATTGCCTTAAGGCTGATTGACCTGTAAATGTCTCACTTTCATCACCATCTAAGACGCTTTTTTTCACCTATCTTTGGTGGTTTGAAGCAACCTAACAGTAAGTTTCTGCAGAATGTACAAATCCCCCGCTATTTATCTGCTAGTTAGTTTAATATGTCCTTCAGCAGTGCAAACTTAGTTTTGCTGCGCAGAATGTACATTCTGTCAAGAATTATATATGCACGACGAAGTGGCATTCTTCTTCCAAGTAAAAGACTGTATCAAATTAGTAACATGCTGTTGGCCACTGAGCTTTTTCAGCTTAATCTTCTTTAGCCAACTCTTCATTCTTATTTTTCTCGATGGAGTCGTTTCTCTTGTATCCTCAAAATACAATGCTCCATAGGATAATGAAAACGCATGTATGTAATTACGATTTCAATTTGCAACAAGAGGAGAATAAATGCTTTGTATGGTGGAGTTTTTTTTCAATGTCTGTATAGCTTTTACATTTAACATACTCTAGTGTGTGCAACACCGGATGCGCTGCTTGTACTATTCATTTTATGTGGTAGCTTACAAGTCAATAGATGCCATCTAATGTATTTCATTTTCTTAATGCTTTATGCACATATAAAGAAATGGTGGAAATATTATGTAATGTTAAATCTGTGTTGTGCGGATAGAGTATTTACTTAAAGAAATACAGTGTCTATCTTTTGCGAAAAAGTGAAGTAGTTTCCCATCGTTTTCTGATCTACGGCTACATGTAATGTAGGTTGACAACAAGAGGAGCATGGATGAATTTAATGAGCTTTCCATCGATGAACGTGGTAAACTTGATGAGGAGACACTCGTTAATGTAAATAACATGAAGAAGAGAAGTTCAAAAATCAAAGGATCAAGTGGATTTAGGAGCGAGTACATAGCGGTAAGATTACCTATAGTTTCTTTTCGGTTGTTTAATAATTTCAAGTCTCCATGTGGAAAATATGTTTTATGCACAGGATTAGATTAATTATCATATGGCATCTTATATTTAATTGCATTTTATATATGGGAGGACACATCTTACATAACCGAAGTAGTCCCCTATTCTTGGGATAAAATAATCCTATGAAGGAGGTGGTATTAGTTATTCTGGGATGATTAACAAATAGGATGATAAAATTTTAGACTAATTTAATCTTTCAAAAAATACAAATTTATTCTCTTATAATTATATAACTCTACTCTCACATGACAATATAATATGAATGGACTAATTGGCTCCTACTAATTAATTTTAAAGTTTTTTTAACTATTTTGCTCCTACTACCAACAAAACAATATTTAGACTTTTTTGCTCTTATGAATGATTCAAATTCATACTGATTATTATATAACTATACTCTCACATAATAATATGATAATAAGCGGACTAATTAGCCCCTACTAATTATATTAAAAATTTTGACTAATTTACCCATATTAATTATTTAAAATTTTTTGACCAATTTTCCTTACTAACATCATAATAGAAGGATTATATTGCCCTTGGACTAAATTATCCTTATTAACCTGATATTCTAAACCAAATTCTATATAAATGCATTACTTTATCAATTGGGTTTCATGAATGAGGATTTCAATAAACTCAAGCCCGGTCTAAAGAAAAATCTTTTATATTAGCTTGAGTTTGGCTCATTTAAAGCATTTCAATGGATTAGGTTTTAATCGATTTAATCCTAATTTAGTCAAAACTTAGCCTATATGTAATTGTACTTCAAATTTAGGTTCAAAAACTTAGTCAAAATCTATTTTTAAGGGCCAGAATGAGTTGAGTTTGAGTGAATGCAAATTTTTATTTATCAAAACCCTTGATTTATTTTATAATTTTAAAGTTTCAAACAACTCTAAATAAAAGTTATAAATATTAAATTTTTTATTAAAAAATATTAAATTATTTTAATAATATTTTATAAAATATAAAATTATTTTACTAAAAAGAATCTACAAATTAAGGGGTATTTTGGTCATTAAAATAGTAATCCTACCTCATCCAATCTCCAACAAACACAGGATAAGATTATTTCTCAACCTATCTTATCCAATTCAGAACTAACTAAAAACCAGATAATTTGGATTATTTATCTGAGAATGATTCAACCCAAAATTAATAATCCGAGAATGAGTTATCCTATCTCATCCTATTTGTGAACCAAATAGACCCTTATTTCTTATGCATTATTTTTGCACTTATATTGACTTTTAACTTTTTGATTGTTTCTTATCTTCTTGTAACTGCATTCTACTGGTCAATTTTCTTATTTGCTTTACTTCACCTATTTTATTAATAACCTGAGAATGTTGTGTTTTCTTGCTAAGTAATTGATAAATAGGCATACGAGTCGAGCCACTCGTGAGCTGATTGCGAGCAAATCGAGTCAGAGCTTGACTCAAGTGCAGTCAACATTGAATTCGAAACAAGTTCGAGCTAATCAATTCGAACTCGAGGTCGAACTCAAGTTAAAAAATATTCAACTCATTAGCTCGCGAGTCGCTTCGATGTATATATATATATATATATATATATATACATATTTTAATAGTGAAATTACACACATATATATCCCTTATATTTTATTATTTTCTTAAAAAAATTACCATTGCATTCATTTTTAAAAAAACAAAAACTCATGATTGAACTCGACTCGGCTCGAATTTGTGATTGAGCTTGAACTCAAGCTTTACATTTCGAGCTTGCCGAGTTCGAGTTGGAGGTCGAGTTTGACTTTGATAAAATTAAATCGAGACTTAGGTTGGTTAGGTCAAATCTTGACTTGTTTGTAGCCGTATTGACAAGAAGTATTGGTTTCTTAATCGTGATAGACTGATAGTTCAGAGTGTTAGAATCGACTTTTTCCTAACATGCAAACACAAAAGTCTTCCTAGGTTATCATTGATCAAAAATTAAAAGAATGGGAGAGCCACTGCGAAGTCACTACATCCACAATGATGCTGGACTGCTATTGTGGAAGAAGTGAAGGATTTCAAATTGAAAATAAGTTCTTTCTGTATTGTTTAGGGAAAATTGTGATTTTGGTCCTTAATGTTTGACCTACGTGTCAAATTGGTCTCCAATGTTTTGGTCAAACAAATTTAATCCCCAAAGTATGTGATTTTAGGCAGAATTAGGTTAATTGACGAAAATAGAATAATGACTAATGGTCAATATCAAATTGTCCTTAGTCAATAACTTTGACTTTGTACTTTTGGTTGCCAATATTTTGATTTTAAATCATTATATTTTCCTAATTTCTAAAAAGTGATATTAAGAGTTTTAGTATGAATTGAGATACACATTAGAATGAAATAGTATTAAATGGGAAGTAAGAATTCTAATTAAACTACTACTTCTTCTTTCTATTTTTATTTCATTTATTCATACTAATAACATATCATATGTTTCTTTTCTTTTTTTTTACATAACCAGTCTCAAATTTGGTATTAATATATGCATATTATTTTTTTTTACTATTAATTAAAGCGCTTTATAGTGGCACAACATGATCGTAGCCAAAGTAACTTATCTTTGTTAAATAAGTTATAATTGGATGATGATATACCAATAATAAGTAAATCATAAAGTAATGGAAGAAAAAGAGAACACTTGTTTTATAATTTAAGTTTATTATAGTTATTACTATAAAAATGTTGCATGTCTTGTACATGTATGCTTCAAATTATTGCAGTTAGCCATTGTACTTATAAAAACTTGGAAAGGTAAATTGTAGACACCAAAATTTTAGCCTTTCTTTTTATTATTATTTATTTATTTATTTAGTTGATTTTGTTTTAATTTTTTGCTTATTTTATTTTATTTTTTATTTTGTTAAGAAAATTGTTTTATTATTATTAATTACTTCATTGGAGAGGAAAAAGAAAAATCATCATTCAAACACAAAAATTTTTTAGCATTTTATTACCTTTTAGTTGATCTTGTTTTATTTCCATTTTTGTTAAGAAAATCACTTTATTATTGTTATTTAAAAAAAAAAAAAGAGGAAGTCACGCGCGCTGCTTCTCCTTTGCGTTGCACCAACAGAAGCAAAGCGAGAGAACAGCTGCGTTTTTTTTTCCAGTTTTTGCTCGTTCATTTTCTCATTTTTTTAGCACCCTCGGATCATCTTAACCTCACTCCACTTGGCTTTGATCCAAACCTCTAAAAACCCGTAGAGACAAAGCCAATCTAATGGCTTGAAAGAGAGGCAATGGGCTGAGGTTTAGGGAGAATGCTTGAGATAAGGGTTTTGGAATCCTCATTTGCTATAAAAGGAAGAGGAAGAGGAGAACCGAGGGCAGGGAGGACAGAGGGGAAGATAGGGAGTGACGGCTGAAAGAAAAGAAAGAGAAGTGACGGCTGAAAAAGGGGTCCTGGGTATAAGTTTTAGGGAAAAAGAACGAGAGCTTCGAGAGGAGAAAAAGGTTTCGGGGGCTGGAAAAAGTAAGAAAGACTGAGAGGGTGAGCGAGAGAGCGAGGGAGAAGAAGAGGAAAACCTGGTCGGGGCTACTCTCAAAGGGACGAAGGAGCCGTTGAAGCTGCTACCTATCACGAGGAGCAGAAATCATCTCCATTTCATTCCACTGTCATCGTCTACGAAAGAGAAAGAAAGCACCGTAAGTTATCCTTTTTTTTTTTAGTCTGGGCTTTTCTCCAAATTCAGATCTTGAAGCTTTCAAAGCATGGGGTCCGTAACTCTACTTATGGCAATTTCCCCGTTGGTTATCTCTGAATGTTGAGTATACATGCTTCATGGTTGGTTTGAATTGAAAGGTTGAACTCCTTGCTGTTTCTGAATTTTTTTTTTTTGGGGGCTGATTTCCTTCGTTTTACTGTCTTTTGTGTTGAAGTATAGGTCAGTATGTGCTGGTTGTGTAGGGTCGCTGAAAACTCAAAGTTTTCAGAGGTTGCCGAAGCTTTCTTCAGTTGCGGGAACAAGAAAGTTTCCACCTTTGCATGTTTTCTTGTTCTGATTTTTCTTATGCTCAAATCTAAAGGTTTTATGTTTGTGAAATAGGAAAAATGTTTGAGGATTTTGATGTTTGAGTTCAGATGGTGTTTAACTGATATTTGCGCATAAAAATCTGCTGCAACAAGCTCGAAGCTCTCTGCTTGTTGCAGCAACGTTGGTAAAGCTCGGATTTGGGATGGCCGAGGTTTCGGTTTGGCCTGAATTTGTTGTTTGGGTCTGTTTGCTATCGGATGGTGAGCCATTGTATACATTTGCTGAATTTTAAAGTAACCACTGGCTGCAATATATAAGTTTGTTGTAGCAGTATTGATATGCATTCTGGAAATGTTTAGTCTAAGTTTCTGCCAGAAAAACGCTGTCTTGCTTGAGCTAGTTCGCATGCGCTGATTTCTTTGCTTGTTGCTCTCATTTCGTGGGTTTCATAGCAAGATTAACAAAGATTTGGGTTTGTTTCCTGGATTGTCAATGGCTGGTGCATGAACTTGTTAAAACTCCAAAGCATAAAGGAAAGTTGCAGCAAAGCTTTTGTTTCCAGATTTGCATGATCTTCTTGAATCTTTGTATATTAAAGTTTCGTGTTGAAAATGTTCCGTTACTTTGATTCCAGTTTTTAGTTTGGTTGAAATGTTAAGTGGCCTTTGAATGAAAGGAAGATCGCATTGGTTGAGTTCCTTGAGTTGCAGAAAGCTTCATCTGCTGCCAAAAGCTTGTGTTACAGACGCTTTCTTCGAAAATTTTGCATGAAAAGTTTTCTACCTCATTCTAAGTTGTTGGCTTGTTGAGTTTTGTGATTGTCTTTGGTTTAATATCGAGGCTTTGATTCATGTTTTTGCGTTAAGTAACGTTTCTTTTGCTGCCAAGAGGGAATAAGAACGTGTAGAATACATCAATCCCAGTCTTTCCCTCTGTGACAGTTTGCCTCTTCTTTTTCTGTTTCGTTTCCCGCACAAGACTAGAGTTTTGTATTTAGTTGCTGAAGTTTCGTGTTAAGAATGGACTTTGTAATCCTCTTTTGGGCCAAAATTAGATGATTATTGGTAGATTGATGCTTGTTTGTATTTTGACATGAAACCCAGAAAGCTGAAGGAATTCATGATTGTTTCTTTCGTTTCCTTTTATGCATGATCTGGAGTGAAAAATTCTTGGGAATGCACAGAATGAGGTTGGGTTTTGATGATAAGATCCATGAAATGTTGTTTCAGTTTGAAAGCTTGTTGTTTGTTCGGATTTTGTTAGCCGCGTATGTACTGAATGTCATCAGTTGCAGAAAATTGCAGAACAAATGCTTGTTGCAGCAGCTTCCTTCGTAGCATGCATGAAATAGTTTCTGAAAATTGCACTTTGGCCCCCTAAGTTTCCCATAATGCTAATTTGGCTCAAAAAATTGAAAAACTAATCGATTGTGTCCCTCTAACATGTCATTCTTCCTTGATATGATTTAATGTGATTTTTGGGTAGAATATGCATGAGTTTTAGGATGAATGTGAAGGTTTAGTAATCTTTTCTAGATTTATAGTTTTAATTTGATTCTTTTTGGAATTTTGGTGTTTTGTGGCTTAATCATAGCAAATTGGTTTTCATTTATTTTTGTGAATTTTATCATTTGATTGGTAGGCTTCACCTTAAGTCCTTAATTTTAATTTATTTCCTTTTAGACCCTTAATATTTATAATAATAAATTGATCCCTCGAACTTCCTTGATTTTTCGAGTGGGTCCTTGTTGGTTTCAATTTGATGAATATGGGTTGTTTAGTTTATTTGAATGCCTTGATGTGATTCAATTTCCTGTTTACTTCCATTTCATGTAATTATTTGTTAATTACAGTGATGTCTTGACCTTTTTATTTGTTTTTGGAGGGTAAATAAGTAAATTCGTGTCATTAGGGCCCCAACTCAAGGGAGGTATACTCTTCTTATTTTTATTTTATTTGACTCTATGTGCACTTATGTGATTGTATGTGTTTAATTGCATGCCTTTTGAATGTTTTATTTCATTTCTTTATCTGCTTGATTTGTTTCAATTTTTGAATATTTATTTTAGGTTAATTTTAATTATTTAAAAGGCATTTAAATGCCAAATTTTAATAGTTAGGGGGTTCAAGACTTGTATTTAGATAGAATATGTAATAGTTAGGGATTTATTTATTTATTTTATTCCTTTCTCCCCCCATCCCCCCCTAGATTGTAGTTAGAGCCCCTAATGTAATAGTTAGGAATTTATTTGCTTTATTTGTTTTGTGTGCCTTGCATGCCTATGTGTTACGTGTTTACCGCTTTCCTAGGACCTTGCATCTAGATATCATGCTTATTTGCTATGTGTTTATGTGAACTTATGTGTTTATTTGCTTTTTATTAGTTTTACATGATTAGTTAGTTATAAATTAATGTATGACGTTACCACACTAGTCCAACGCTAGTGGTGGCTCTTTTTTTTCGATTCCACACTAGTCCAACGCTAGTTGTGGCCCTATTTTCCGTCTTCTAGCTAGTCCAATACGAGTGAGAACTTGTAGATATGAGTTAGTCCAATGCTAGACCCTTAGAAATCATTCTATGCGTTAGATCATGATTGTGTAATAAAATTACTTTATCTCATGCATATTTTACTTTCTAGGATCTTTTATCAATTTTTGCATGTTCCCTTTATACATATAACCTTTATCCCATACTCCCCCTTATATATATTTATTTTTTTCCATATTCCCCTTATACACATATTCCTTACCTCACATTTCCCTCTTATATATATATTTTCTATCCATATTCCCTCTTATATCTATATCCCCTATTTTGGTATTTTTCTTTATATTATCTTATGCATGAGACATGACATTAGGTTTGCATTTCATTTAGGAAAATTAGAATTAGTTTAGTACATTTGCTTGACTAGATTAGGAAATAACCCCTTGGATATGGGTATGGATGAGTTTGGCTTTCTAACCTTAACACGCTCGTATTTCCTTTATTAAAGGGAAAATTGAGTCACGAACATTAGTCTCCCGTACCCGATATGATGCATTCGTTTAGGACTTGTATATTTGTATAATCACGATTATTTTTATTTTCCTTTTTTAGAGTCTCATATTTTTGCATTATTCATGACCTCTTCAAAAAGTCTTTGTTGGGCATCACAATTAATATGATTAGCACCTATTGAGTTTTGAAGAGATATTTTGATCCCTCGATATCTTCTTAGGTCTAGAATTTGCATTCATATAGTACATCCAAATGTAATAAATCTTTAGGTTAAAAATAAGAAAATCTTTGACTAAATCACGCAACTAGCTTTAGGTAGGTTGAAAGGGTGTCTCGGATTTTTATCCTTGTCTTCCCTTTCTTCAAATATGACTCCCGAACCTTTTTCTTTGAATTTACGTAGATTTGGAGTCGTTTAAAAAGGGTTTTTTCTATTTTTTTTATTCAAAATATTTTTAGGTGACTTAGTACATTTTAACTCAATATTAAGTGGCGATTCCGATTTTTTTATTCAAAAACTTTTGTTAAACTATAATTTGGGCCCAAATCGTCGCACTTTCAAACCCCATTGAGGCCCTTTTTATTTTCTTATTTATTTTCTTTAAAATTAAAATCATTTTCAATTAAAATTAAATCGAAATCATTTTCTATAAAACCCGTATTTTTCTTTTAAAAATGGGGCGCGACATAAGTATCAATGTGAAGTAACCTCAACAATTCTTAAGAAAACTAGATTTTTTTGTTGTTTTTCCTACTAATTAAAAACTAATGTTTTAATGTTGTTATTTTAAAAAGTTTATTTTTATTTCTATGTACCTTGATAATCATTTAGTGGTTCATATAAGGTGGATAAATGCCAACTACAATTTAAACTCAATTGATAACCAATTAAAATGCCAAAAAAATAAAAAAAGATCAACATAATTTACAAAAAATATGTGCTCATTATATTTTAAAGGAATATTTAATTAAGTTTAAGATAAAGAAGTTTAATTAGAATAATTATTACCCATGTAATACTATTTTATTGTAATTTGCATCTCGATTCATCCCAAAACCTTTAATATCACTATTTAAAATTTTGAAAAATATAATGATTCAAAATCAAAACATTGAGGATGGAAAGTGTAAAGGCAAAGTTGCTAACGAATGACAATTTGTTGTTGGCCATTAGTCAATATTCTATTTTAGTTAGTTGTCCTAAATCTGCCAAAAATCACAAATTTTGGGAACTAGATTTGTTTTGGCCAAAATATTGAGGACCAATTTGGCACATAGACTAAGCATTACGGACCAAAACTACAATTCTCCAAATTTTAAAATCGTGTCCTATGTTTCAGATCAAGGATACCATGGTTATCTACCAAGGGAAGAAAAATAAGTATAATTCAAATTTTATGTAAAAACTTCAGGCTGGAGCTTACTTTTCAAATGAATAGTTAGTATTTTAGATATACCTACTCCAAAATTGTACAACTAGTTTTTGTAGTATATTACAATTAGTTTTATGTCCCGTCCTATACAATATACACAGGAACTATAAATGATGTATGTTGAAAGATTTTTCAATAACATTGTGGATCAAAGCAAACCTAAGAATGGTATACTAAAAGTTGTAAAAGTGACATATTTGGGATGTATATATATCAGTATAAAGAGTTGCTACCTCACGATTTTATCAAGTATTCTGTCAATAAGAGCTCATGAGTCAACCTCACCATTCTATGATAGCAAGATGTTGAAGCTTTGGTTCTTGAACAATTTCTCTAGCATTGGCTGAAAATGTAATTACTTGTTAAGGTGCTTGCTAGTTGCTATATATACAGCTTGCGAGGTGCAAAACTAATTTGGCATGGAATTGGAGATGAATCAATTTGGCCAATAGTTTTGTTGTTGAAATTGTTGTTCCAGCACTTTCACCATTATATTAACTGATACAGGATAAAAATTTTCTACGAACAACAATTGAATGCATAGATAAGATCAAGTGCAATGGCATATACATAAGTCATATATATGAAAAATTATTTTCCATATAAATCTTTGATCACATGGTAAAAGGATAATATAAGTGCTTGTTCATTTTTTTGGGGTAAATAATGCTTGCCCTTTATCCTTTTACCAACTACCACTAACCGCCTAGCAGGATCTTATAGACTTGCACAAACTCTCTTCACTGTTGAAATGCATAGTCGAGTGCGCACGCCCATTAATCATAATATTTGTAGGTTTGGCTAACGGATTCTTACTACACAATAACACTCATTAAAAGGGGTTAATTTTTTGACATGAGTGTTATTAATTTAAGTAAGCATTAATTTAGGTAAGCATTTAATTTTTTTGACGCTCATTAGAGTTACTATTTTTAAATCCTCCATTCTTTCTCCCCACTTCTTATATCCCCGCCTCACAATTATTGAAAAACTTCTCACTGTCAATCAACCTTTAGGAGCAAAATATTTTTCGACTCCAATAAAATCCATATCTATCAAGTCAAACATCGTCCCAACACCTTGAAAACAGTCCGAGCAAATAAATTTTTCAACAACAATTTTGTTTTTCTTTACTTATCAAATCAAAATTTTCTTCTTCCTTTACTAAATCAATAATTCTTTTTCTTCAACAAATTCATCACTCCTAATTTCTCCAAATAAGGTATGCAAATCAAAACTCTCAATAGATTCAAAATCATCCATATCATCAACAAATCTATCATCTCAAAATCTACAACTCGATACCAAATTTTGAAAGCATAATTTTTTTCAATAATCTGCAAAACATGATAAATACCCTTCCAAAATTTTCTAGGTATTTTATTACTTTGAACAAAAGTTTTGTAAATACTTTCGACCATTATTTTATGCATCACATGAAAGAACAATGTACTTTCTTCTTGGAAACATGTTTTGGCAACTCACTTGCAATAATCCAACAAAGAAAATCATTCAAATTACGTTGTTCGAAATATTTTTCTACTTTTAAAAGCCAATTAAAATATGCATGTCTATTTGTGCTTATAGGAGTTAATATAGCAAAATTTTCACCATCAATCAAATTTCTATAAAATTCTGTCAGTATTTAATAATTCATGTACCTCAATAAATTTTCCTTTCCCTTCAGTCAAGTTTTCCCGAACTCTTTGGCTAATTAACCAATCAAGTCCTTCAATTGGATAACCTACAACAATCAACAGATCTAACATAATTCTTCTCTAATCACTGTCATAATACTTGCAACAATCTAACAATTTTCGGACCAACCTTATGTTCGAATTCTTCACCAACTATGCACTTCAGGAACAATTCTGTGACCTAACTTAATCAATTGAATACTTTTTTTAGCAACTTTGTGTCCTAACTCTCTGACAATTAAAATGCCCAGAATTAACTTCATAGTCCGGGTCGTGATACCATTGGCAGAGCCACATGGCTTCAAGTGGAAGTGGGGTCAAATAACTACATATAACTGATATGTTGTAGAATGTTTGATCTCATAAAAATAATACACATTGGGGTCAAAATTTATTTAATAAGTTTTGAGGAACTGAAAATTAATTATAACTTAGAAGTCAAAAATCAAATAACCTACCAAGGTAGAGTAAAGTTACGCTGCTCCAACAAATTAACCAAAAGATCCATCTTTTACTTCTAGATTTCATTCGCAATAATATACTAGCATAGTCTTAAACAACAAGGATGAAATAAAATAAAACTTATAGGCATGGACCGAATCAAGAATTGAGATACTCTAGATTTTCAATTTCCAAATTTTCAAATCAAGTCTTTTATTGTATTTGATTTCAACATTAGACAAGTCACTCTCTAAATTTGCAAACCATTTAATTTTCTTTTTTTACTTTCTCAACTTTTCATTTCTCTAGTGATATCTTCATTATCATGCTCACTATAATCTTCATAGATTTTACTTTTCATTAGCGAAATCTTATTTTATATTAGGATGTGGATAAATTTCTTAAAAGGAAATCCATACAAAATCAAGTGACTTGGTTACTTATATTGAAAAATATATCTTTAACCAAGTTGAAAACAAATTGATTTTTTAACCTTTTAGAAGATGGATAGTCCTAGAAGACAAATGTAATACATAAGGAATACAATATTTTTTTACTTTATGATAATTTATAGGAAAATTTTGTGGTCCGTTTATAGAAACATTCCCTCAATGTATATCCCAATATAAAAGGGATTTATATTTTAAATATTACAATCCAAAGTCAAAAAATGCTTATTTTATCATTAAAATATAATTTTAATATGAGGGTATGATACCCATAGCCAAAAACTGAATAGTAGAATAAGTTATATTGTATCCAAATTTTAGCCCACTTAGGGCTTGTCTTGGCTCTGCCTCTGCGTGATATTAATTGTAGAATCCAAATTTTAAGGTTCTAATAATAATTAGTATATACATGATTACAGAATTGAAGGGATAAAATAATCAGTCATATGTGAGAGAGAAGAAAATAAATAATTTAGACTATTATTGACATCTCAAATTTTAAAACAATGGAAGAAAGGCACACAACAATTTATTGACATCTCAAATTTCAAAACTGTACAAACTCTTTAAGATCGACTCTCTTTGAGAAAACACTCATATTTTTAACCTACTAGACTTGTTGGGTAAAAAACCACTTATAACAACAATTACCAAATAAAACACATACTCCTAAATAACACAATTATTAAAAATCTGATCCCAATAAAACTAGTAAATATATAAATAGGAACTTCAAGGTTTGGTTTATTTTGCCAACATTCTAAGCAGTGAAATTCAGACGGACGAACGTGATTCTTGCTGATGCAAGTTCCATGCTGTCAGCATACTTCTTGCATGGGATATAAGTCCATTAAGCAGCATTTGGATGCCGCTGAAAAGCCAATGGTAGGTGCACTGAAGCAGCGGCCATGCCGCTATAGCAGCAGATATTGCCCAAGAAACCTTAAGGAGCACTAGCCCAGAGTAGTATGGTAGGAGCAGGGATAGTAGTGAGAAACTGGAGAGGACTCCACTAGCGAAAGCAACACCGTTCAATATATCCACGTATTTATAGCAGCGATTCTTCAATTGCATCATAGCCAAAATTAATAGAGAGTAGGAAAGTATAGCAGCAACGAAACTCCAGGTTTGCAGAGGTTGTGTTTCAAATGGGTCCTCAGATTTGGCCTGATACTTCACCGAAACAACCCCAGATAAAGAGGGAATCAAATATTTTAAAACTTTATGACAAGTAGGTGTCGAGTTCAATTGATCCTCATTCACTTCATCCCTGTAGACCAAGATGTTTTAAATTTTTTAGTCGTGGATGGAAAAATAAGATGAAAAGCAAAGCCAGTGAAGATAGTTCTTAAATTTTTTTTTTTAAAAATTTTTTGGGACAGTGAAGACAGTTCATAATTGCATTAAGGATTTCTGCTGGAAAAAGGAAAAGGATTTTGGTAGAATTGAAAAATAGAATCTAATGTTTAGTAGAAAATTAATCAAAATTAAACCAATAACAAAGGTTGATAATATTCAAGCTTAGCCAGATAAACAAAGGCAAACCAACCGTTACCATTGTTAACAAAATACCATCGCCATCTCCCCAGGCAAAAGTGCGTGCAAGACTTGTTCAACCTCAACGCGCTAATTGCCTCAAGACTAGAACATAACAAAATAATCTAAATTCCCAAAATACCTAATATGAACACAAAGTCTTTTTTTTTTTGTCAATCGTCATTTTTTATGTATAGTATTCTATACTATTATAATTTAAGGCGGAGATCCAACTGAGTTTAGAAGGGGCGGTGGGAATTGAACCACCACCGGACCAGATAGATGCGTAACTTACCCGTCTGAATTTTTTAAAAAATCACTTAATGTGACAATTAGTGGGAGACAAGTTTTAAATGACTTAACAGTGACAAAGCTAACCTCTTGACTTTGCCGCAAGGTCACGTGAGTCAAGGAAGACATAGATCCTCCGTCAGTTTGGCACATTCCCGAAGGACATCATTTTATTTTTGGCATGGCCCTACAGCCCCAGAATTTATTTTCGGATTCGTACTTTCCCCAAATATCAATTTGGGTTCTCAACCTCCTCAAAAACTAAGTTTGGGTGCACGACATATAAAGCATATATACCAATTGCTGTACTTGAAAAATAGACATGCACTTGCACATGAAGTTCCAACTATCGGATTGCAAAATATCATGTTTGCTTGCCAAAAGGAGGTCATCCAAACACGAATTCAAAGAAACTACTAGTATATTATATACAAACACTCTGACCAAAAAGTGTGCTGAATCTCAAATGCACAAAGTCTCTTAAATAGCCAAGATTCATGCCCCATCATTATGTATACAAAACTCTCTCATAATATACGACTAACTGACAGAATCTATCTAGTTGTACTGGTACTTGACATAAATATATAATGATGCAGAAGCCAAGACAAGCAAAAGACTGAAAAGCATTCGAAGCCCCGTAAGTACAAAAAGGATCGTTAGAATATGTAAATGAGTGACCAACTGACCTGCGTGGGTTTCCGGCGAGATCATTATCGTTAACAACAGCGTCCCCCATCAATACTTGTTGCGTTGGCAGGATGGAAGGAGAAGGGGTTCATATATGATATATATAGTACATGGACCGAGTAGCCTTCACAGCCTGAGTTTTGGTGGCCCCCATTTGGTAGTTTGTGCTGCTGTTTGTGCTGAGTGTCGTGTGTCGGAACTTATTCCTCCATCTTTGTCGAATAACCAAAAAGAAAGCATTTGACTTTTGTGGGACCTTAATATAAGTTCAATGCTTGCATCCAAAGATATGCAGCTCAGATGAATCATCTTCCGAAGATGAAAAAAGAATCTTTTGAGAATGAGGAAGAACCTACCAAAACCCCCACAAAAGAAGATAATATTTTACAATTTAAATATTTGTGTTTGTGGTTCTTAAAATGCTATTTATTATGGTTTGATTTGCCTTTAGTTGATGAGTGAATGAATTGATTCTTTGACGTAATTTCTTTTCTTGATTTCAAGTGGATAGTCCTAGCTAATTGACATATACCTTAAAATTTCATGTGTGCCACTTGACTAGCAGAGTATTATTAAGTGATATTAAAGCTAGCATTACTGTTTTGTAAAACCAGTGTGCAGGTGCTGGTATTTTGGTGTTACCCAACAAATACCCTCAAGTTACTTGTTACTAATATCAATTATGTATGTTATTTACTAATAGTCCGGGCATCCAATAACAATTGCAGGATAACCGCTTGACAAAAAAACCCTGTTCATGGGGCAACTCTCACTTTTATATTTAGATAAATATCCATATTTAACGTATATATATAATTATTATAAAATTTTTCCTAATGGCTCTAAATTTAATGCATATATATTCATTTTTCCTAATGGCTCTAAATTACTCTAAATTGAAAAGCAATAATCTTGTATGCTATTTTTTTATTATTCTTTTAGTCAAACATGCAACATTAATTACATTGTTTCTTACATTAAAAAAATTAAAGTACTGTAAATTTCAAAAACAATGTAATAATACATGGCTCTTAATGTGGATTAATGATCTAATATTAGGGAGCGACATTTTACAAAAATATGAAAGAAAAATAATTGTTGTGATTATATTGATTAAATGTTTTAATTTGTGCAAAAAAAAAGGAAATAGGCCCATATTTATGGAACTTAATGAGTAATAGAGATATACATAAATATAGACGGGTATCTTTATAATTACCTCACCCAGACCACATCATTTATACAAATCATACCACACAAAATGTTGACACTGCATTGTCCCAATTATAGTATTTTATTAACCATTATATTACAAAATATCCTCCATACTTCACAAACTATTAACACTATATTTTAACCGTACCAATTTACTACATTATGATTTTATAATTCAAGCAAGACTTATAATAATTATATAATTCTCTACATTATAAGAAATATATAATGGCTAAAAATTAAGTAACTTAACACGGAAAATATTAGCACTCCTGCACAACACGCAGGCCGTCTCACTAGTATTACTAAAATGGAAAGAAATTGGATTATCAGTATTTAAATTTGAACAAATGAATTTTGTCATTTTTTGTCAATTTTCTTTTGAGTCATTAATACATTAATATTTAGTTAAAATATGAGTCATTAATGTTAACTGAAATTACCACCAAGTATAGCATGCAAATTTGATGAGAAAAATATATATGTCTTTATTACATTTCATTGAGATGCTTTTTTTTCCCTCTTTGAATGATAGCTTTCAAATATACATTTTTTTGTCATTGTCACTGGATTTATTATTGTCTACATTTTTCATTTAACAAATTTAATTCAGGACAAATTAATAATATACTTATATACTTTTTTGTTTTAAAATTATATGTATAATTTGTTCAGCAAATATACGCAGAGAAATTGAAAAACAGTAGGATTGATAATGGTTAGCATTTTTGCAGAAGTTTTTCGTGTTTGATAGAGGGACATCTATATATGAATTGGATTTATAGCTTATCAATAAATTTGCTTTTCAAGGTAAAGGAGATTAAATTAAAGTACATTAACATAAAGGATAGACAAATACAAGATACTAGAATTAAAACATACGTAGGTAGCAAGTCAAAATAGCCAAGTCAAATTAACACAAATGATAAATAGATACAAGATAATTAAATTAAAACACAAGTAATTCAATTCTGAAGCACATAAGCATTACATTGTTGGAAACTAATCTTATGCATAATCATTGTGAAAGTTCATTTAAGTCTGCTGGCCAGCTAGGACTTGTTCAACTTCATAGCTTGTGATAATGGTAAAAGCTGTTCCTTTAATTGCTTTTTCTCTTGGAGTTGCTTTCTTAAGAAAGCACAGGAGTCTCTTTTCTTGGAATATAATAAGTGGCAATGTTAGTTCAATTGTATAACTTTTAATGTACCATTTTCTGTGTCTCATGATCTCTTGACTTTTGGATTAAAAATTAATAGATCATAATATAGTTCATAAATACATTTTTCATTTAGGTAAAAGTCTAGAATTGTATTTCAATTTTGTAGTTTCAAAGACATTGACATAATTTATATCTTACTTAAAATCTCAACAGTAGTTTTTTCAAGAATCCGAAGCGAAAAAGGAAAAAAAAATGCTATAATGATTGGTTCCATTATATATGCTAAGAACTAATGGAGCTGAGAGCTGCAATTATCCGAATCTGTAAGAAGAAAATTGTTTAAAGGAAGTTAGAAGATTAATAAAAGGGAGAAAGAAGAATTCAGCATACAAATTCATCATTTGAGTAAAATAACAGAGTTTAGAAACTGAGCACTGGTTCAATATTAACATCTTTTCTACTTTCCCACTGCCAAGTAATTCAGCAGGCTGTCATAAACTTTTTAGTAGTGCTATATCCTAGACAACTATAAATTGAAATACTGGCTGCCCTATCATTAGATTGCTAACTTGTATTTACTCCATCAAGTTCTCTATGAGAACGCCATCATAAAGGATCTTGAGCATTGATATGAAATTTGGGAACATCTTTTGTGATCTTCATTTGGGATTGCTATCGAAAATTGACCTCCAACCTCAGTAGTGTATGCTTTGATAGTGTTGTTCTTCGCTGTCCTTATGTCCTTGGATTTTCCAGATTAAAAGCATGGATGAAAAAACCATTGTAACCCCCTCAACATGAGAGGCTAGCTTAGCAAATGTGTAGCATCCTTAATTTCATTAGTGAACTTTGTTCGAAATATTTGTTTGAAATATTTAATCAACAATTACATGTTGACTATGCAAATTCCAACTGCGAAGCAATATAGCTTTTTACAATCAAAAACTAAGGCAGCATTCTAAAATTTTAACAGATAAGCAGATACGTTAGATACAAATAACTTATTAAAGCATACAGAGCCTTTTTTTTTATGGCAGCCTCATTCAAAAACCAAATAGTAGAAATTTATAAGTCACTTATGCCTACACCATAACTAAGACAGCTTATCTTTTTCAATTATTTCCAACTGACCAAAAGAATGCTCTTATAAGGCTTTAGGATATCTCAAGAGTCAAGATCAAAAGCTATATGTGAATTTGTAAGGGTAAACTTATGATAAAATGTCATACAAAAGAATTAATCCAATAAGCAAAACTTAAAGCTATAAAATGGATCAAATAAGTTGAACAAAGCCTCATTAATTCTTTAAGGAAAAATATGACTTTTTAGTATAATATTTCAATCCTTTCCTACAATTGTTCTTCTAAGAGCATTTAAGCGCATTTATCAAGTTGCACTCATCATTATGCAATAACTCATCAAGTTATAGCTCATGGAGTTGAACTTACTTGGTCATCAGCTGGCTAGATGAAGAGCGGTATATGATAATAATTTCTAAGCATATGGACGGAAAATTGCATCATGTAAAGATCCTGTTACATCATTTACCACAAATCCCAAGCGACACCTATCATATTTTGCCATTACCTGAAGCAAATTAGAAGTTATAATTGTTGTAAATGATTTACTAATTCTAGCATTAGAAAAGTAAATAATAACATTTACCTTGCTTCAACTCCAGTTTCTTCCTTGCATGATGGGCATCTAATGGTACATTCTATCTCAATATGGATAGATTTTTGGGTCTTAAGCCAAAAGTTTCTGAGAAAAAATCAGCCAAAACTTGACATTTTTAGCAAAACTAAATTGAAACTCAGAAGTCTTAAATCAACATGTACCAAAGCCATGGTTAAACATGCAAGTTCTATGTCTTTAAAGCAATGGGTGTTATTATAGGGTACTATTAAGTTCAAGCCTTCACCATAAGAATATGAATTTCAATTTGAATCATAATGAGTTCATAAAGACTATCCTTTAAATAATGAAATAAGATTATTAAACAAATTAATTGGACAATAGTGGTTCTAGTTATCATTTTAGCAATTTTGCCTCTTAGGCTCTTGTTATCAACAATACATAAACCTTTCTGTTTTGTTACTCCAAACAAAACACAGTGAACTGGAAATTAACAAAAATTTAAGAGTTTATTTATTTCCTATGATGTTAAGCAGCGGAGGAAAGGAGAAAAATTTACTTAGCAGCAGGGGCTGTAGCATGACCATTAGCAGTAGAAACCTGGGGCTTCTTCTCTTGAGCTGGCTTAGATGACTGAGGGATAATTTCTTTTCCAACCCCAGAACCTACAAAAGTTTGCTGACTTCTGCTCTCAACTCCACCAGCTCCAATACTCTTGACAAGCCCATTAGCACTCCTAGGAGAGAATAAGCCACCGAATAAATTCATCTCAGATCCATCATTCCCAGAATAAATTCACTTGCCAGAATCACCGTTAATGGTGTCAACAACGTCCCCTTTGGTCCCTGAAATTAAACTCTCAAGTACACCAATATGTGCAGAGATAAGAAACTAACAATACAAAATTTCTAAGATATGCGCATATGATATATCTAAGATATGTCTAAGATGTATCTTAGAAATTTTATATTAAACTTTGGAATACAATACATATGATATATCTAAGATATGTGTAGGGATAACAAACTAACAATACAAAATTTCGACTTCTACAGTTGGAAATTCTCAATCGTATGCTATATTACATCGGCACCATCAGAAATTATGTGGTAGCTCTTTACCTGGACAAAAGGTAACCATAAGATTTTTAAGTTATTATATGAAGATGAAGTGTAAGACATACTTGAATCTGCAACTTCTACAGCACAAAAAACTGTAAACCAATGTTTCCAACTACTAATCTACTAATAATTAACTTCTTGATAGGATAATTTGTGCCCCGAAAAAAATGTTGAAAAGGAAAGATAAAGTGCCCTAAAAAACGTAGAAGGAATTGGCCGTAGAGAAAAAAATGATATAGACCGGAGTAGAATTTACCTGTGCGATCATTCTCTCCGTGTTTTTTCTGCTATCCCAAGTTTCACACAGACATTTTATCAAACACTTGATGGCCATTGGTCTCTGAGATTTCACCAAACCTTGACTTGCTTGAATAGCTGTATTTGCTAGATAAATCATTGCAACCAAAAGAAACAACACAAAAAGAAAAAAAATCTCGAATACCAAAACATCATCTAATAAAAAAATAAGAGAAAAAGAAAGAACAAAATGAAGAACATCTGATAAAAAAATTTTAAAAAAGGAAAAAACAAAATGAAGAAAAAATTCATTGACACGTATATTCACATTTAGCAGAAAAGAAGAAAAAGGAAATTTTTGTACTAAAGTTAGAATATCATCTAATAAAGACCTAAAAGGCGAAAATAAAATTCAGAACCAAAAGGGAAAAGAAATAAATTCTTACTTTTCCTGCAGCCCTTTCTCCAGAACTTTTTCTTGTTGGAGTTCTCTTTTCTTCTCCTCTATTGTACACAATGTCACAAAATGTAACGAAGGAGAAGAAGTGCCAAAAATTAGACTCAATCTATGAAACAATTGGTGGTTTCCATGACAATAATTAACACTGATAGGTTAGCCATGTGTATTCTATAGTGGAGAATGAGAAGGATTTGGTGAAAAAAAGATACGGAGAAAGGAAGAAGCTTACCTGCTTCTTTGCTTTTTCTGACCATGCACAGAAGCAGTTCAACTGCTATTCTTGATTGC
This sequence comes from Coffea humblotiana, assembly GCA_023065735.1. Taxonomy (NCBI): domain Eukaryota; kingdom Viridiplantae; phylum Streptophyta; class Magnoliopsida; order Gentianales; family Rubiaceae; genus Coffea; species Coffea humblotiana. The sequence continues at coordinate 74,002 of JACYVW010000118.1, forward strand.
GTCTGACGTACAAACGATAGGAATGGAAAACACAGCCAAAGATAGGAGAAGATTGGTAGGCAAAAAGTCACAAACAACCCTAAATAGTTAGCTACTGTTTTGAGAGCCATTTTTTCTCACTGGACAAAGTAGTAATTTTACATAAAAGACACAAATGCCCTCAATAGTGGTATACTATTCACAGAAGTAGTCAACATTTTGAGGCCATAAACAGAAAAAAATTTCTCCCCGGTAGACTCCCTCCCCAGAGTCAACCACATGGCTCAGTGTAGAAGAAGTCTTACGTGGTAGTTTGGGAAAAGTAGACAATGTAAAGTCCATAGACAAAGCAAAAGAAAAGGCTCAAAATTCATTCAATGTGGCCACGTGTTAGTAAGAGGAATTACTACAGTAACATTGGCCTTTTGCTTATTATTAATTATAATATAGTTCATAAATACATTTTTCATTTAGGTAAAAGTCTAGAATTGTATTTCAATTTTGTAGTTTCAAAGACATTGACATAATTTATATCCTACTTAAAATCTCAACAGTAGTTTTTTCAAGAATCCAAAGCGAAAAAGGAAAAAAAATGCTATAATGATTGGTTCCATTATATATGCTAAGAACTAATGGAGCTGAGAGCTGCAATTATCCGAATCTGTAAGAAGAAAATTGTTTAAAGGAAGTTAGAAGATTAATAAAAGGGAGAAAGAAGAATTCAGCATACAAATTCATCATTTGAGTAAAATAACAGAGTTTAGAAACTGAGCACCGGTTCAATATTAACATCTTTTCTACTTTCCCACTGCCAAGTAATTCAGCAGGCTGTCATAAACTTTTTAGTAGTGCTATATCCCAGACAACTATAAATTGAAATACTGACTGCCCACTAATTAGATTGCTAATCAAGTTCTTTATGAGAACGCCATCATAAAGGATCTCGAGCATTGATATGAAATTTGGGAACATCTTTTGTGATCTTCATTTGGGATTGCTATCGAAAATTGACCTCCAACCTCAGTAGCGTATGCTTTGATAGTGTTGTTCTTCGCTGTCCTTTTGTCCTTGGATTTTCCAGATTAAAAGCATGGATGAAAAAACCATTGTAACCCCCTCAACATGAGAGGCTAGCTTAGCAAATGTGTAGCATCCTTAATTTCATTAGTGAACTTTGTTCGAAATATTTGTTTGAAATATTTAATCAACAATTACATGTTGACTATGCAAATTCCAACTGCGAAGCAATATAGCTTTTTACAATCAAAAACTAAGGCAGCATTCTAAAATTTTAACAGATAAGCAGATACGTTAGATACAAATAACTTATTAAAGCATACAGAGCCTTTTTTTTTTATGGCAGCCTCATTCAAAAACCAAATAGTAGAAATTTATAAGTCACTTATGCCTACACCATAACTAAGACAGCTTATCTTTTTCAATTATTTCCAACTGACCAAAAGAATGCTCTTATAAGGCTTTAGGATATCTCAAGAGTCAAGATCAAAAGCTATATGTGAATTTGTAAGGGTAAACTTATGATAAAATGTCATACAAAAGAATTAATCCAATAAGCAAAACTTAAAGCTATAAAATGGATCAAATAAGTTGAACAAAGCCTCATAATTCTTTAAGGAAAAATATGACTTTTTAGTATAATATTTCAATCCTTTCCTACAATTGTTCTTCTAAGAGCATTTAAGCGCATTTATCAAGTTGCACTCATCATTATGCAATAACTCATCAAGTTATAGCTCATGGAGTTGAACTTACTTGGTCATCAGCTGGCTAGATGAAGAGCGGTATATGATAATAATTTCTAAGCATATGGACGGAAAATTGCATCATGTAAAGATCCTGTTACATCATTTACCACAAATCCCAAGCGACACCTATCATATTTTGCCATTACCTGAAGCAAATTAGAAGTTATAATTGTTGTAAATGATTTACTAATTCTAGCATTAGAAAAGTAAATAATAACATTTACCTTGCTTCAACTCCAGTTTCTTCCTTGCATGATGGGCATCTAATGGTACATTCTATCTCAATATGGATAGATTTTTGGGTCTTAAGCCAAAAGTTTCTGAGAAAAAATCAGCCAAAACTTGACATTTTTAGCAAAACTAAATTGAACTCAGAAGTCTTTAAATCAACATGTACCAAAGCCATGGTTAAACATGCAAGTTCTATGTCTTTAAAGCAATGGGTGTTATTATAGGGTACTATTAAGTTCAAGCCTTCACCATAAGAATATGAATTTCAATTTGAATCATAATGAGTTCATAAAGACTATCCTTTAAATAATGAAATAAGATTATTAAACAAATTAATTGGACAATAGTGGTTTCTAGTTATCATTTTAGCAATTTTGCCTCTTAGGCTCTTGTTATCAACAATACATAAACCTTTCTGTTTTGTTACTCAAACAAAACACAGTGAACTGGAAATTAACAAAAATTTAAGAGTTTATTTATTTCCTATGATGTTAAGCAGCGGAGGAAAGGAGAAAAATTTACTTAGCAGCAGGGGCTGTAGCATGACCATTAGCAGTAGAAACCTGGGGCTTCTTCTCTTGAGCTGGCGTAGATGACTGAGGGATAATTTCTTTTCCAACCCCAGAACCTACAAAAGTTTGCTGACTTCTGCTCTCAACTCCACCAGCTCCAATACTCTTGACAAGCCCATTAGCACTCCTAGGAGAGAATAAGCCACCGAATAAATTCATCTCAGATCCATCATTCCCAGAATAAATTCACTTGCCAGAATCACCGTTAATGGTGTCAACAACGTCCCCTTTGGTCCCTGAAATTAAACTCTCAAGTACACCAATATGTGCAGAGATAAGAAACTAACAATACAAAATTTCTAAGATATGCGCATATGATATATCTAAGATATGTCTAAGATGTATCTTAGAAATTTTATATTAAACTTTGGAATACAATACATATGATATATCTAAGATATGTGTAGGGATAACAAACTAACAATACAAAATTTCGACTTCTACAGTTGGAAATTCTCAATCGTATGCTATATTACATCGGCACCATCAGAAATTATGTGGTAGCTCTTTACCTGGACAAAAGGTAACCATAAGATTTTTAAGTTATTATATGAAGATGAAGTGTAAGACATACTTGAATCTGCAACTTCTACAGCACAAAAAACTGTAAACCAATGTTTCCAACTATTAATCTACTAATAATTAACTTCTTGATAGGATAATTTGTGCCCCGAAAAAATGTTGAAAAGGAAAGATAAAGTGCCCTAAAAAACGTAGAAGGAATTGGCCGTAGAGAAAAAAAATGATATAGACCGGAGTAGAATTTACCTGTGCGATCATTCTCTCCGTGTTTTTTCTGCTATCCCAAGTTTCACACAGACATTTTATCAAACACTTGATGGCCATTGGTCTCTGAGATTTCACCAAACCTTGACTTGCTTGAATAGCTGTATTTGCTAGATAAATCATTGCAACCAAAAGAAACAACACAAAAGAAAAAAAAATCTCGAATACCAAAACATCATCTAATAAAAAAATAAGAGAAAAAGAAAGAACAAAATGAAGAACATCTGATAAAAAATTTTAAAAAAGGAAAAACAAAATGAAGAAAAAATTCATTGACACGTATATTCACATTTAGCAGAAAAGAAGAAAAAGGAAATTTTTGTACTAAAGTTAGAATATCATCTAATAAAGACCTAAAAGGCGAAAATAAAATTCAGAACCAAAAGGGAAAAGAAATAAATTCTTACTTTTCCTGCAGCCCTTTCTCCCAGAACTTTTTCTTGTTGGAGTTCTCTTTTCTTCTCCTCTATTGTACACAATGTCACAAAATGTAACGAAGGAGAAGAAGTGCCAAAAATTAGACTCAATCTATGAAACAATTGGTGGTTTCCATGACAATAATTAACACTGATAGGTTAGCCATGTGTATTCTATAGTGGAGAATGAGAAGGATTTGGTGAAAAAAAGATACGGAGAAAGGAAGAAGCTTACCTGCTTCTTTGCTTTTTCTGACCATGCACAGAAGCAGTTCAACTGCTATTCTTGATTGCGTCTGACGTACAAACGATAGGAATGGAAAACACAGCCAAGATAGGAGAGATTGGTAGGCAAAAAGTCACAAACAACCTAAATAGTTAGCTACTGTTTTGAGAGCCATTTTTTCTCACTGGACAAAGTAGTAATTTTACATAAAAGACACAAATGCCCTCAATAGTGGTATACTATTCACAGAAGTAGTCAACATTTTGAGGCCATAAACAGAAAAAAATTTCTCCCCGGTAGACTCCCTCCCCAGAGTCAACCACATGGCTCAGTGTAGAAGAAGTCTTACGTGGTAGTTTGGGAAAAGTAGACAATGTAAAGTCCATAGACAAAGCAAAAGAAAAGGCTCAAAATTCATTCAATGTGCCACGTGTTAGTAAGAGGAATTACTACAGTAACATTGGCCTTTTGCTTATTATTAATTATAATATAGTTCATAAATACATTTTTCATTTAGGTAAAAGTCTAGAATTGTATTTCAATTTTGTAGTTTCAAAGACATTGACATAATTTATATCCTACTTAAAATCTCAACAGTAGTTTTTTCAAGAATCCAAAGCGAAAAAGGAAAAAAAATGCTATAATGATTGGTTCCATTATATATGCTAAGAACTAATGGAGCTGAGAGCTGCAATTATCCGAATCTGTAAGAAGAAAATTGTTTAAAGGAAGTTAGAAGATTAATAAAAGGGAGAAAGAAGAATTCAGCATACAAATTCATCATTTGAGTAAAATAACAGAGTTTAGAAACTGAGCACCGGTTCAATATTAACATCTTTTCTACTTTCCCACTGCCAAGTAATTCAGCAGGCTGTCATAAACTTTTTAGTAGTGCTATATCCCAGACAACTATAAATTGAAATACTGACTGCCCACTAATTAGATTGCTAATCAAGTTCTTTATGAGAACGCCATCATAAAGGATCTCGAGCATTGATATGAAATTTGGGAACATCTTTTGTGATCTTCATTTGGGATTGCTATCGAAAATTGGACCTCCAACCTCAGTAGCGTATGCTTTGATAGTGTTGTTCTTCGCTGTCCTTTTGTCCTTGGATTTTCCAGATTAAAAGCATGGATGAAAAACCATTGTAACCCCCTCAACATGAGAGGCTAGCTTAGCAAATGTGTAGCATCCTTAATTTCATTAGTGAACTTTGTTCGAAATATTTGTTTGAAATATTTAATCAACAATTACATGTTGACTATGCAAATTCCCAACTGCGAAGCAATATAGCTTTTTACAATCAAAAACTAAGGCAGCATTCTAAAATTTTAACAGATAAGCAGATACGTTAGATACAAATAACTTATTAAAGCATACAGAGCCTTTTTTTTTATGGCAGCCTCATTCAAAAACCAAATAGTAGAAATTTATAAGTCACTTATGCCTACACCATAACTAAGACAGCTTATCTTTTTTCAATTATTTCCAACTGACCAAAAGAATGCTCTTATAAGGCTTTAGGATATCTCAAGAGTCAAGATCAAAAGCTATATGTGAATTTGTAAGGGTAAACTTATGATAAAATGTCATACAAAAGAATTAATCCAATAAGCAAAACTTAAAGCTATAAAATGGATCAAATAAGTTGAACAAAGCCTCAATAATTCTTTAAGGAAAAATATGACTTTTTAGTATAATATTTCAATCCTTTCCTACAATTGTTCTTCTAAGAGCATTTAAGCGCATTTATCAAGTTGCACTCATCATTATGCAATAACTCATCAAGTTATAGCTCATGGAGTTGAACTTACTTGGTCATCAGCTGGCTAGATGAAGAGCGGTATATGATAATAATTTCTAAGCATATGGACGGAAAATTGCATCATGTAAAGATCCTGTTACATCATTTACCACAAATCCCAAGCGACACCTATCATATTTTGCCATTACCTGAAGCAAATTAGAAGTTATAATTGTTGTAAATGATTTACTAATTCTAGCATTAGAAAAGTAAATAATAACATTTACCTTGCTTCAACTCCAGTTTCTTCCTTGCATGATGGGCATCTAATGGTACATTCTATCTCAATATGGATAGATTTTTGGGTCTTAAGCCAAAAGTTTCTTGAGAAAAAATCAGCCAAAACTTGACATTTTTAGCAAAACTAAATTGAAACTCAGAAGTCTTAAATCAACATGTACCAAAGCCATGGTTAAACATGCAAGTTCTATGTCTTTAAAGCAATGGGTGTTATTATAGGGTACTATTAAGTTCAAGCCTTCACCATAAGAATATGAATTTCAATTTGAATCATAATGAGTTCATAAAGACTATCCTTTAAATAATGAAATAAGATTATTAAACAAATTAATTGGACAATAGTGGTTCTAGTTATCATTTTAGCAATTTTGCCTCTTAGGCTCTTGTTATCAACAATACATAAACCTTTCTGTTTTGTTACTCAAACAAAACACAGTGAACTGGAAATTAACAAAAATTTAAGAGTTTATTTATTTCCTATGATGTTAAGCAGCGGAGGAAAGGAGAAAAATTTACTTAGCAGCAGGGGCTGTAGCATGACCATTAGCAGTAGAAACCTGGGCTTCTTCTCTTGAGCTGGCGTAGATGACTGAGGGATAATTTCTTTTCCAACCCCAGAACCTACAAAAGTTTGCTGACTTCTGCTCTCAACTCCACCAGCTCCAATACTCTTGACAAGCCCATTAGCACTCCTAGGAGAGAATAAGCCACCGAATAAATTCATCTCAGATCCATCATTCCCAGAATAAATTCACTTGCCAGAATCACCGTTAATGGTGTCAACAACGTCCCCTTTGGTCCCTGAAATTAAACTCTCAAGTACACCAATATGTGCAGAGATAAGAAACTAACAATACAAAATTTCTAAGATATGCGCATATGATATATCTAAGATATGTCTAAGATGTATCTTAGAAATTTTATATTAAACTTTGGAATACAATACATATGATATATCTAAGATATGTGTAGGGATAACAAACTAACAATACAAAATTTCGACTTCTACAGTTGGAAATTCTCAATCGTATGCTATATTACATCGGCACCATCAGAAATTATGTGGTAGCTCTTTACCTGGACAAAAGGTAACCATAAGATTTTTAAGTTATTATATGAAGATGAAGTGTAAGACATACTTGAATCTGCAACTTCTACAGCACAAAAAACTGTAAAACCAATGTTTCCAACTATAATCTACTAATAATTAACTTCTTGATAGGATAATTTGTGCCCCGAAAAAAATGTTGAAAAGGAAAGATAAAGTGCCCTAAAAAACGTAGAAGGAATTGGCCGTAGAGAAAAAAATGATATAGACCGGAGTAGAATTTACCTGTGCGATCATTCTCTCCGTGTTTTTTCTGCTATCCCAAGTTTCACACAGACATTTTATCAAACACTTGATGGCCATTGGTCTCTGAGATTTCACCAAACCTTGACTTGCTTGAATAGCTGTATTTGCTAGATAAATCATTGCAACCAAAAGAAACAACACAAAAAGAAAAAAAAATCTCGAATACCAAAACATCATCTAATAAAAAAATAAGAGAAAAAGAAAGAACAAAATGAAGAACATCTGATAAAAAAATTTTTAAAAAAGGAAAAAAACAAAATGAAGAAAAAATTCATTGACACGTATATTCACATTTAGCAGAAAAGAAGAAAAAGGAAATTTTTGTACTAAAGTTAGAATATCATCTAATAAAGACCTAAAAGGCGAAAATAAAATTCAGAACCAAAAGGGAAAAGAAATAAATTCTTACTTTTCCTGCAGCCCTTTCTCCAGAACTTTTTCTTGTTGGAGTTCTCTTTTCTTCTCCTCTATTGTACACAATGTCACAAAATGTAACGAAGGAGAAGAAGTGCCAAAAATTAGACTCAATCTATGAAACAATTGGTGGTTTCCATGACAATAATTAACACTGATAGGTTAGCCATGTGTATTCTATAGTGGAGAATGAGAAGGATTTGGTGAAAAAAAGATACGGAGAAAGGAAGAAGCTTACCTGCTTCTTTGCTTTTTCTGACCATGCACAGAAGCAGTTCAACTGCTATTCTTGATTGCGTCTGACGTACAAACGATAGGAATGGAAAACACAGCCAAAGATAGGAGAAGATTGGTAGGCAAAAAGTCACAAACAACCCTAAATAGTTAGCTACTGTTTTGAGAGCCATTTTTTCTCACTGGACAAAGTAGTAATTTTACATAAAAGACACAAATGCCCTCAATAGTGGTATACTATTCACAGAAGTAGTCAACATTTTGAGGCCATAAACAGAAAAAAATTTCTCCCCGGTAGACTCCCTCCCCAGAGTCAACCACATGGCTCAGTGTAGAAGAAGTCTTACGTGGTAGTTTGGGAAAAGTAGACAATGTAAAGTCCATAGACAAAGCAAAAGAAAAGGCTCAAAATTCATTCAATGTGCCACGTGTTAGTAAGAGGAATTACTACAGTAACATTGGCCTTTTGCTTATTATTAATTATAATATAGTTCATAAATACATTTTTCATTTAGGTAAAAGTCTAGAATTGTATTTCAATTTTGTAGTTTCAAAGACATTGACATAATTTATATCCTACTTAAAATCTCAACAGTAGTTTTTCAAGAATCCCAAAGCGAAAAAGGAAAAAAAATGCTATAATGATTGGTTCCATTATATATGCTAAGAACTAATGGAGCTGAGAGCTGCAATTATCCGAATCTGTAAGAAGAAAATTGTTTAAAGGAAGTTAGAAGATTAATAAAAGGGAGAAAGAAGAATTCAGCATACAAATTCATCATTTGAGTAAAATAACAGAGTTTAGAAACTGAGCACCGGTTCAATATTAACATCTTTTCTACTTTCCCACTGCCAAGTAATTCAGCAGGCTGTCATAAACTTTTTAGTAGTGCTATATCCCAGACAACTATAAATTGAAATACTGACTGCCCACTAATTAGATTGCTAATCAAGTTCTTTATGAGAACGCCATCATAAAGGATCTCGAGCATTGATATGAAATTTGGGAACATCTTTTTGTGATCTTCATTTGGGATTGCTATCGAAAATTGACCTCCAACCTCAGTAGCGTATGCTTTGATAGTGTTGTTCTTCGCTGTCCTTTTGTCCTTGGATTTTCCAGATTAAAAGCATGGATGAAAAAACCATTGTAACCCCCTCAACATGAGAGGCTAGCTTAGCAAATGTGTAGCATCCTTAATTTCATTAGTGAACTTTGTTCGAAATATTTGTTTGAAATATTTAATCAACAATTACATGTTGACTATGCAAATTCCAACTGCGAAGCAATATAGCTTTTTACAATCAAAAACTAAGGCAGCATTCTAAAATTTTAACAGATAAGCAGATACGTTAGATACAAATAACTTATTAAAGCATACAGAGCCTTTTTTTTTTATGGCAGCCTCATTCAAAAACCAAATAGTAGAAATTTATAAGTCACTTATGCCTACACCATAACTAAGACAGCTTATCTTTTTCAATTATTTCCAACTGACCAAAAGAATGCTCTTATAAGGCTTTAGGATATCTCAAGAGTCAAGATCAAAAGCTATATGTGAATTTGTAAGGGTAAACTTATGATAAAATGTCATACAAAAGAATTAATCCAATAAGCAAAACTTAAAGCTATAAAATGGATCAAATAAGTTGAACAAAGCCTCAATAATTCTTTAAGGAAAAATATGACTTTTTAGTATAATATTTCAATCCTTTCCTACAATTGTTTCTTCTAAGAGCATTTAAGCGCATTTATCAAGTTGCACTCATCATTATGCAATAACTCATCAAGTTATAGCTCATGGAGTTGAACTTACTTGGTCATCAGCTGGCTAGATGAAGAGCGGTATATGATAATAATTTCTAAGCATATGGACGGAAAATTGCATCATGTAAAGATCCTGTTACATCATTTACCACAAATCCCAAGCGACACCTATCATATTTTTGCCATTACCTGAAGCAAATTAGAAGTTATAATTGTTGTAAATGATTTACTAATTCTAGCATTAGAAAAGTAAATAATAACATTTACCTTGCTTCAACTCCAGTTTCTTCCTTGCATGATGGGCATCTAATGGTACATTCTATCTCAATATGGATAGATTTTTGGGTCTTAAGCCAAAAGTTTCTGAGAAAAAATCAGCCAAAACTTGACATTTTTAGCAAAACTAAATTGAAACTCAGAAGTCTTAAATCAACATGTACCAAAGCCATGGTTAAACATGCAAGTTCTATGTCTTTAAAGCAATGGGTGTTATTATAGGGTACTATTAAGTTCAAGCCTTCACCATAAGAATATGAATTTCAATTTGAATCATAATGAGTTCATAAAGACTATCCTTTAAATAATGAAATAAGATTATTAAACAAATTAATTGGACAATAGTGGTTCTAGTTATCATTTTAGCAATTTTGCCTCTTAGGCTCTTGTTATCAACAATACATAAACCTTTCTGTTTTGTTACTCAAACAAAACACAGTGAACTGGAAATTAACAAAAATTTAAGAGTTTATTTATTTCCTATGATGTTAAGCAGCGGAGGAAAGGAGAAAAATTTACTTAGCAGCAGGGGCTGTAGCATGACCATTAGCAGTAGAAACCTGGGGCTTCTTCTCTTGAGCTGGCGTAGATGACTGAGGGATAATTTCTTTTCCAACCCCAGAACCTACAAAAGTTTGCTGACTTCTGCTCTCAACTCCACCAGCTCCAATACTCTTGACAAGCCCATTAGCACTCCTAGGAGAGAATAAGCCACCGAATAAATTCATCTCAGATCCATCATTCCCAGAATAAATTCACTTGCCAGAATCACCGTTAATGGTGTCAACAACGTCCCCTTTGGTCCCTGAAATTAAACTCTCAAGTACACCAATATGTGCAGAGATAAGAAACTAACAATACAAAATTTCTAAGATATGCGCATATGATATATCTAAGATATGTCTAAGATGTATCTTAGAAATTTTATATTAAACTTTGGAATACAATACATATGATATATCTAAGATATGTGTAGGGATAACAAACTAACAATACAAAATTTCGACTTCTACAGTTGGAAATTCTCAATCGTATGCTATATTACATCGGCACCATCAGAAATTATGTGGTAGCTCTTTACCTGGACAAAAGGTAACCATAAGATTTTTAAGTTATTATATGAAGATGAAGTGTAAGACATACTTGAATCTGCAACTTCTACAGCACAAAAAACTGTAAACCAATGTTTCCAACTATTAATCTACTAATAATTAACTTCTTGATAGGATAATTTGTGCCCCGAAAAAAATGTTGAAAAGGAAAGATAAAGTGCCCTAAAAAACGTAGAAGGAATTGGCCGTAGAGAAAAAAAATGATATAGACCGGAGTAGAATTTACCTGTGCGATCATTCTCTCCGTGTTTTTTCTGCTATCCCAAGTTTCACACAGACATTTTATCAAACACTTGATGGCCATTGGTCTCTGAGATTTCACCAAACCTTGACTTGCTTGAATAGCTGTATTTGCTAGATAAATCATTGCAACCAAAAGAAACAACACAAAAAGAAAAAAAAATCTCGAATACCAAAACATCATCTAATAAAAAAATAAGAGAAAAAGAAAGAACAAAATGAAGAACATCTGATAAAAAAATTTTTAAAAAAGGAAAAAACAAAATGAAGAAAAAATTCATTGACACGTATATTCACATTTAGCAGAAAAGAAGAAAAAGGAAATTTTTGTACTAAAGTTAGAATATCATCTAATAAAGACCTAAAAGGCGAAAATAAAATTCAGAACCAAAAGGGAAAAGAAATAAATTCTTACTTTTCCTGCAGCCCTTTCTCCAGAACTTTTTCTTGTTGGAGTTCTCTTTTCTTCTCCTCTATTGTACACAATGTCACAAAATGTAACGAAGGAGAAGAAGTGCCAAAAATTAGACTCAATCTATGAAACAATTGGTGGTTTCCATGACAATAATTAACACTGATAGGTTAGCCATGTGTATTCTATAGTGGAGAATGAGAAGGATTTGGTGAAAAAAGATACGGAGAAAGGAAGAAGCTTACCTGCTTCTTTGCTTTTTCTGACCATGCACAGAAGCAGTTCAACTGCTATTCTTGATTGCGTCTGACGTACAAACGATAGGAATGGAAAACACAGCCAAAGATAGGAGAAGATTGGTAGGCAAAAAGTCACAAACAACCCTAAATAGTTAGCTACTGTTTTGAGAGCCATTTTTTCTCACTGGACAAAGTAGTAATTTTACATAAAAGACACAAATGCCCTCAATAGTGGTATACTATTCACAGAAGTAGTCAACATTTTGAGGCCATAAACAGAAAAAAATTTCTCCCCGGTAGACTCCCTCCCCAGAGTCAACCACATGGCTCAGTGTAGAAGAAGTCTTACGTGGTAGTTTGGGAAAAGTAGACAATGTAAAGTCCATAGACAAAGCAAAAGAAAAGGCTCAAAATTCATTCAATGTGCCACGTGTTAGTAAGAGGAATTACTACAGTAACATTGGCCTTTTGCTTATTATTAATTATAATATAGTTCATAAATACATTTTTCATTTAGGTAAAAGTCTAGAATTGTATTTCAATTTTGTAGTTTCAAAGACATTGACATAATTTATATCCTACTTAAAATCTCAACAGTAGTTTTTTCAAGAATCCAAAGCGAAAAAGGAAAAAAAATGCTATAATGATTGGTTCCATTATATATGCTAAGAACTAATGGAGCTGAGAGCTGCAATTATCCGAATCTGTAAGAAGAAAATTGTTTAAAGGAAGTTAGAAGATTAATAAAAGGGAGAAAGAAGAATTCAGCATACAAATTCATCATTTGAGTAAAATAACAGAGTTTAGAAACTGAGCACCGGTTCAATATTAACATCTTTTCTACTTTCCCACTGCCAAGTAATTCAGCAGGCTGTCATAAACTTTTTAGTAGTGCTATATCCCAGACAACTATAAATTGAAATACTGACTGCCCACTAATTAGATTGCTAATCAAGTTCTTTATGAGAACGCCATCATAAAGGATCTCGAGCATTGATATGAAATTTGGGAACATCTTTTGTGATCTTCATTTGGGATTGCTATCGAAAATTGACCTCCAACCTCAGTAGCGTATGCTTTGATAGTGTTGTTCTTCGCTGTCCTTTTGTCCTTGGATTTTCCAGATTAAAAGCATGGATGAAAAAACCATTGTAACCCCCTCAACATGAGAGGCTAGCTTAGCAAATGTGTAGCATCCTTAATTTCATTAGTGAACTTTGTTCGAAATATTTGTTTGAAATATTTAATCAACAATTACATGTTGACTATGCAAATTCCAACTGCGAAGCAATATAGCTTTTTACAATCAAAAACTAAGGCAGCATTCTAAAATTTTAACAGATAAGCAGATACGTTAGATACAAATAACTTATTAAAGCATACAGAGCCTTTTTTTTTTATGGCAGCCTCATTCAAAAACCAAATAGTAGAAATTTATAAGTCACTTATGCCTACACCATAACTAAGACAGCTTATCTTTTTCAATTATTTCCAACTGACCAAAAGAATGCTCTTATAAGGCTTTAGGATATCTCAAGAGTCAAGATCAAAAGCTATATGTGAATTTGTAAGGGTAAACTTATGATAAAATGTCATACAAAAGAATTAATCCAATAAGCAAAACTTAAAGCTATAAAATGGATCAAATAAGTTGAACAAAGCCTCAATAATTCTTTAAGGAAAATATGACTTTTTAGTATAATATTTCAATCCTTTCCTACAATTGTTCTTCTAAGAGCATTTAAGCGCATTTATCAAGTTGCACTCATCATTATGCAATAACTCATCAAGTTATAGCTCATGGAGTTGAACTTACTTGGTCATCAGCTGGCTAGATGAAGAGCGGTATATGATAATAATTTCTAAGCATATGGACGGAAAATTGCATCATGTAAAGATCCTGTTACATCATTTACCACAAATCCCAAGCGACACCTATCATATTTTGCCATTACCTGAAGCAAATTAGAAGTTATAATTGTTGTAAATGATTTACTAATTCTAGCATTAGAAAAGTAAATAATAACATTTACCTTGCTTCAACTCCAGTTTCTTCCTTGCATGATGGGCATCTAATGGTACATTCTATCTCAATATGGATAGATTTTTGGGTCTTAAGCCAAAAGTTTCTGAGAAAAAATCAGCCAAAACTTGACATTTTTAGCAAAACTAAATTGAAACTCAGAAGTCTTAAATCAACATGTACCAAAGCCATGGTTAAACATGCAAGTTCTATGTCTTTAAAGCAATGGGTGTTATTATAGGGTACTATTAAGTTCAAGCCTTCACCATAAGAATATGAATTTCAATTTGAATCATAATGAGTTCATAAAGACTATCCTTTAAATAATGAAATAAGATTATTAAACAAATTAATTGGACAAATAGTGGTTCTAGTTATCATTTAGCAATTTTGCCTCTTAGGCTCTTGTTATCAACAATACATAAACCTTTCTGTTTTGTTACTCAAACAAAACACAGTGAACTGGAAATTAACAAAAATTTAAGAGTTTATTTATTTCCTATGATGTTAAGCAGCGGAGGAAAGGAGAAAAATTTACTTAGCAGCAGGGGCTGTAGCATGACCATTAGCAGTAGAAACCTGGGGCTTCTTCTCTTGAGCTGGCGTAGATGACTGAGGGATAATTTCTTTTCCAACCCCAGAACCTACAAAAGTTTGCTGACTTCTGCTCTCAACTCCACCAGCTCCAATACTCTTGACAAGCCCATTAGCACTCCTAGGAGAGAATAAGCCACCGAATAAATTCATCTCAGATCCATCATTCCCAGAATAAATTCACTTGCCAGAATCACGTTAATGGTGTCAACAACGTCCCCTTTGGTCCCTGAAATTAAACTCTCAAGTACACCAATATGTGCAGAGATAAGAAACTAACAATACAAAATTTCTAAGATATGCGCATATGATATATCTAAGATATGTCTAAGATGTATCTTAGAAATTTTATATTAAACTTTGGAATACAATACATATGATATATCTAAGATATGTGTAGGGATAACAAACTAACAATACAAAATTTCGACTTCTACAGTTGGAAATTCTCAATCGTATGCTATATTACATCGGCACCATCAGAAATTATGTGGTAGCTCTTTACCTGGACAAAAGGTAACCATAAGATTTTTAAGTTATTATATGAAGATGAAGTGTAAGACATACTTGAATCTGCAACTTCTACAGCACAAAAAACTGTAAACCAATGTTTCCAACTATTAATCTACTAATAATTAACTTCTTGATAGGATAATTTGTGCCCCGAAAAAAATGTTGAAAAGGAAAGATAAAGTGCCCTAAAAAACGTAGAAGGAATTGGCCGTAGAGAAAAAAAATGATATAGACCGGAGTAGAATTTACCTGTGCGATCATTCTCTCCGTGTTTTTTCTGCTATCCCAAGTTTCACACAGACATTTTATCAAACACTTGATGGCCATTGGTCTCTGAGATTTCACCAAACCTTGACTTGCTTGAATAGCTGTATTTGCTAGATAAATCATTGCAACCAAAAGAAACAACACAAAAAGAAAAAAAAATCTCGAATACCAAAACATCATCTAATAAAAAATAAGAGAAAAAGAAAGAACAAAATGAAGAACATCTGATAAAAAATTTTTAAAAAAGGAAAAAACAAAATGAAGAAAAAATTCATTGACACGTATATTCACATTTAGCAGAAAAGAAGAAAAAGGAAATTTTTGTACTAAAGTTAGAATATCATCTAATAAAGACCTAAAAGGCGAAAATAAAATTCAGAACCAAAAGGGAAAAGAAATAAATTCTTACTTTTCCTGCAGCCCTTTCTCCAGAACTTTTTCTTGTTGGAGTTCTCTTTTCTTCTCCTCTATTGTACACAATGTCACAAAATGTAACGAAGGAGAAGAAGTGCCAAAATTAGACTCAATCTATGAAACAATTGGTGGTTTCCATGACAATAATTAACACTGATAGGTTAGCCATGTGTATTCTATAGTGGAGAATGAGAAGGATTTGGTGAAAAAAAGATACGGAGAAAGGAAGAAGCTTACCTGCTTCTTTGCTTTTTCTGACCATGCACAGAAGCAGTTCAACTGCTATTCTTGATTGCGTCTGACGTACAAACGATAGGAATGGAAAACACAGCCAAAGATAGGAGAAGATTGGTAGGCAAAAAGTCACAAACAACCCTAAATAGTTAGCTACTGTTTTGAGAGCCATTTTTTCTCACTGGACAAAGTAGTAATTTTACATAAAAGACACAAATGCCCTCAATAGTGGTATACTATTCACAGAAGTAGTCAACATTTTGAGGCCATAAACAGAAAAAAATTTCTCCCCGGTAGACTCCCTCCCCAGAGTCAACCACATGGCTCAGTGTTAGAAGAAGTCTTACGTGGTAGTTTGGGAAAAGTAGACAATGTAAAGTCCATAGACAAAGCAAAAGAAAAGGCTCAAAATTCATTCAATGTGCCACGTGTTAGTAAGAGGAATTACTACAGTAACATTGGCCTTTTGCTTATTATTAATTATAATATAGTTCATAAATACATTTTTCATTTAGGTAAAAGTCTAGAATTGTATTTCAATTTTGTAGTTTCAAAGACATTGACATAATTTATATCCTACTTAAAATCTCAACAGTAGTTTTTTCAAGAATCCAAAGCGAAAAAGGAAAAAAAATGCTATAATGATTGGTTCCATTATATATGCTAAGAACTAATGGAGCTGAGAGCTGCAATTATCCGAATCTGTAAGAAGAAAATTGTTTAAAGGAAGTTAGAAGATTAATAAAAGGGAGAAAGAAGAATTCAGCATACAAATTCATCATTTGAGTAAAATAACAGAGTTTAGAAACTGAGCACCGGTTCAATATTAACATCTTTTCTACTTTCCCACTGCCAAGTAATTCAGCAGGCTGTCATAAACTTTTTAGTAGTGCTATATCCCAGACAACTATAAATTGAAATACTGACTGCCCACTAATTAGATTGCTAATCAAGTTCTTTATGAGAACGCCATCATAAAGGATCTTGAGCATTGATATGAAATTTGGGAACATCTTTTGTGATCTTCATTTGGGATTGCTATCGAAAATTGACCTCCAACCTCAGTAGCGTATGCTTTGATAGTGTTGTTCTTCGCTGTCCTTTTGTCCTTGGATTTTCCAGATTAAAAGCATGGATGAAAAAACCATTGTAACCCCCTCAACATGAGAGGCTAGCTTAGCAAATGTGTAGCATCCTTAATTTCATTAGTGAACTTTGTTCGAAATATTTGTTTGAAATATTTAATCAACAATTACATGTTGACTATGCAAATTCCAACTGCGAAGCAATATAGCTTTTTACAATCAAAAACTAAGGCAGCATTATAAAATTTTAACAGATAAGCAGATACGTTAGATACAAATAACTTATTAAAGCATACAGAGCCTTTTTTTTTTATGGCAGCCTCATTCAAAAACCAAATAGTAGAAATTTATAAGTCACTTATGCCTACACCATAACTAAGACAGCTTATCTTTT
This sequence comes from Coffea humblotiana, assembly GCA_023065735.1. Classification (NCBI taxonomy): domain Eukaryota; kingdom Viridiplantae; phylum Streptophyta; class Magnoliopsida; order Gentianales; family Rubiaceae; genus Coffea; species Coffea humblotiana. The sequence continues at coordinate 91,599 of JACYVW010000118.1, forward strand.
TCAATTATTTCCAACTGACCAAAAGAATGCTCTTATAAGGCTTTAGGATATCTCAAGAGTCAAGATCAAAAGCTATATGTGAATTTGTAAGGGTAAACTTATGATAAAATGTCATACAAAAGAATTAATCCAATAAGCAAAACTTAAAGCTATAAAATGGATCAAATAAGTTGAACAAAGCCTCAATAATTCTTTAAGGAAAAATATGACTTTTTAGTATAATATTTCAATCCTTTCCTACAATTGTTCTTCTAAGAGCATTTAAGCGCATTTATCAAGTTGCACTCATCATTATGCAATAACTCATCAAGTTATAGCTCTTATAGCTCATGGAGTTGAACTTACTTGGTCATCAGCTGGCTAGATGAAGAGCGGTATATGATAATAATTTCTAAGCATATGGACGGAAAATTGCATCATGTAAAGATCCTGTTACATCATTTACCACAAATCCCAAGCGACACCTATCATATTTTGCCATTACCTGAAGCAAATTAGAAGTTATAATTGTTGTAAATGATTTACTAATTCTAGCATTAGAAAAGTAAATAATAACATTTACCTTGCTTCAACTCCAGTTTCTTCCTTGCATGATGGGCATCTAATGGTACATTCTATCTCAATATGGATAGATTTTTGGGTCTTAAGCCAAAAGTTTCTGAGAAAAAATCAGCCAAAACTTGACATTTTTAGCAAAACTAAATTGAAACTCAGAAGTCTTAAATCAACATGTACCAAAGCCATGGTTAAACATGCAAGTTCTATGTCTTTAAAGCAATGGGTGTTATTATAGGGTACTATTAAGTTCAAGCCTTCACCATAAGAATATGAATTTCAATTTGAATCATAATGAGTTCATAAAGACTATCCTTTAAATAATGAAATAAGATTATTAAACAAATTAATTGGACAATAGTGGTTCTAGTTATCATTTTAGCAATTTTGCCTCTTAGGCTCTTGTTATCAACAATACATAAACCTTTCTGTTTTGTTACTCAAACAAAACACAGTGAACTGGAAATTAACAAAAATTTAAGAGTTTATTTATTTCCTATGATGTTAAGCAGCGGAGGAAAGGAGAAAAATTTACTTAGCAGCAGGGGCTGTAGCATGACCATTAGCAGTAGAAACCTGGGGCTTCTTCTCTTGAGCTGGCGTAGATGACTGAGGGATAATTTCTTTTCCAACCCCAGAACCTACAAAAGTTTGCTGACTTCTGCTCTCAACTCCACCAGCTCCAATACTCTTGACAAGCCCATTAGCACTCCTAGGAGAGAATAAGCCACCGAATAAATTCATCTCAGATCCATCATTCCCAGAATAAATTCACTTGCCAGAATCACCGTTAATGGTGTCAACAACGTCCCCTTTGGTCCCTGAAATTAAACTCTCAAGTACACCAATATGTGCAGAGATAAGAAACTAACAATACAAAATTTCTAAGATATGCGCATATGATATATCTAAGATATGTCTAAGATGTATCTTAGAAATTTTATATTAAACTTTGGAATACAATACATATGATATATCTAAGATATGTGTAGGGATAACAAACTAACAATACAAAATTTCGACTTCTACAGTTGGAAATTCTCAATCGTATGCTATATTACATCGGCACCATCAGAAATTATGTGGTAGCTCTTTACCTGGACAAAAGGTAACCATAAGATTTTTAAGTTATTATATGAAGATGAAGTGTAAGACATACTTGAATCTGCAACTTCTACAGCACAAAAAACTGTAAACCAATGTTTCCAACTACTAATCTACTAATAATTAACTTCTTGATAGGATAATTTGTGCCCCGAAAAAAATGTTGAAAAGGAAAGATAAAGTGCCCTAAAAAACGTAGAAGGAATTGGCCGTAGAGAAAAAAAATGATATAGACCGGAGTAGAATTTACCTGTGCGATCATTCTCTCCGTGTTTTTTCTGCTATCCCAAGTTTCACACAGACATTTTATCAAACACTTGATGGCCATTGGTCTCTGAGATTTCACCAAACCTTGACTTGCTTGAATAGCTGTATTTGCTAGATAAATCATTGCAACCAAAAGAAACAACACAAAAGAAAAAAAAATCTCGAATACCAAAACATCATCTAATAAAAAAATAAGAGAAAAAGAAAGAACAAAATGAAGAACATCTGATAAAAAAATTTTTAAAAAAGGAAAAAACAAAATGAAGAAAAAATTCATTGACACGTATATTCACATTTAGCAGAAAAGAAGAAAAAGGAAATTTTTGTACTAAAGTTAGAATATCATCTAATAAAGACCTAAAAGGCGAAAATAAAATTCAGAACCAAAAGGGAAAAGAAATAAATTCTTACTTTTCCTGCAGCCCTTTCTCCAGAACTTTTCTTGTTCGGAGTTCTCTTTTCTTCTCCTCTATTGTACACAATGTCACAAAATGTAACGAAGGAGAAGAAGTGCCAAAAATTAGACTCAATCTATGAAACAATTGGTGGTTTCCATGACAATAATTAACACTGATAGGTTAGCCATGTGTATTCTATAGTGGAGAATGAGAAGGATTTGGTGAAAAAAAGATACGGAGAAAGGAAGAAGCTTACCTGCTTCTTTGCTTTTTCTGACCATGCACAGAAGCAGTTCAACTGCTATTCTTGATTGCGTCTGACGTACAAACGATAGGAATGGAAAACACAGCCAAAGATAGGAGAAGATTGGTAGGCAAAAAGTCACAAACAACCCTAAATAGTTAGCTACTGTTTTGAGAGCCATTTTTTCTCACTGGACAAAGTAGTAATTTTACATAAAAGACACAAATGCCCTCAATAGTGGTATACTATTCACAGAAGTAGTCAACATTTTGAGGCCATAAACAGAAAAAAATTTCTCCCCGGTAGACTCCCTCCCCAGAGTCAACCACATGGCTCAGTGTAGAAGAAGTCTTACGTGGTAGTTTGGGAAAAGTAGACAATGTAAAGTCCATAGACAAAGCAAAAGAAAAGGCTCAAAATTCATTCAATGTGCCACGTGTTAGTAAGAGGAATTACTACAGTAACATTGGCCTTTTGCTTATTATTAATTAATATAACACTCTAAGAGCCAAAGGCGTTACTGTTCATTTACTTTTTCGTCGTCGGTATCACGTGCCAAAGACATGGCTTATATTTATTTGGCTCTTACTGTTCATTTCTTTTGGTCGTCGTCACGTGCCATAAGCATGCCTTCAGTATGTTTTTTTCCCGCGCGATGCGCGGTTTGTCAGCTTAGGGTTAGATACACAAAATACTTCTTTCCTGACTTTCCTTTCCAAAACCTCGCCGCTGCCTCTTCTTTCCTGCCTTTCCTTTCCAAGATTATAATGCCAAAATCTTCAGTACGTTTAAGCCTCCTCGCTCTTTGCTTATTTTCTTGTAAGTTTGTAGCTTCCTTACTCTTAGTTTCAATGCCAAAGGGGGAGAGAATAAAAAATTGAATGAAAAGAAGGAGATGGAGATTTCAGAAGCTGGTGCTAGATCCTCCAAAGCGTGTGGCCAGCATCATTTCTAGCTCAAGGTTTGGGACTTTTCTTTGTTTTTCCCAAATTCTAGCTCAAGGTAGCTCCTTCATTCTCTGTTCAAATCAGATTATTTTTTTTATATTATTGTTCCTTATTTTTCTTACCCTTTTCAAATCAGGTGGCTTTTTTTGATGTGGTTGCTCTTCATCTTTTAAAAAAAAATTCTACAAGAAACTGTTTATCCTCCGTCAGTTCAGGTAACTTTTCTACAAGACCTCCCTTTGCCCCCTCTGTTTATTTTCTTATGTGCTTATCTTTTTTTTTTTCCTTTTTAAAATACATGGAAGCCCTTTGAATTGGGATGTGCGAAAGTACTGATGCGTTTCTAAAGGGCCTTTGAAAGATTTATTTCTATGCAGCAAACTGAACAATATGAGGCAAACAGAAATTTCTAATATAAAGTGCTTAATTTCTATGTTTTATTTATTTTTTTCCTGTACTTCGTCTTTTTTTTTTAATTTTCTTTTTGGTCAATGACATTTTTGGGTTTGATGGAAGCCTTTGAATATGATGGCGAGGCTTCTCCGAAATGCTTCTTCTCTCGGATGCCTTTGTTTTTGCAACCTCTCTCTCCGGTAATTTCCCCACCAAACCAGATTTTGTTCTTATTTTCATTGTATTTTTGGAGAACAATTTGGTTAGAATTAATGATAGGTAATGGCCCGTTGTAGAAATTTGAAGCATTTTTTAAAAAAAAATTCAGCTTTTTCTCAAATATGTTTTTCACAACTTTGTTGAGTTTCAACGTGCTACCTTGTCTTGTTTGTACTATTCTTTTGAAGTTATAGGTGTAATATAGTGTTTATACTTGTTATTAGCAGTTGGAAGCTGCGAATAAATGATTATAATATCATTTCCTATCAATTACGAAAGCCAAATGCTTTACTTTGTGCAGAAGTTGTTCCTTGTTTTTAAAATTATTGAACTTGCATACTGTATAAAGAAAAAGTCTTTTGTTTGATACGTTTTCTAACATCATTTTTCAGTTAGTATTGCTTTTCTTTTTTTATTTTGTTTCTCATTTTCTTCACGAGTCATGACATGAATTTGTTGTTTGTTAATGCAGACTTTATAGGAAAGTCTTGTTAGGGGCATACACTCAACTCTCCTACTTTTCCCCCAAAAGGTACCCGAAGTTTATTTTCCTGCTGAACTGACTTGCACTTGGTGTTCATACCTTCTTAACTTCGTGATCACTTTGATGGGTTTCAAAAATAGATAAAGTAAAATAACTTTTGCATATAAAGTCTATCTTTTTAGGCTTTAGCCCCTTACCAGTACCAATTAAAACTAATACATATATTTGCTTAGTGTTTGAATACTTCAAACATCATGTTTATTTAATGTGATAGTTGCATGTTTTCCCCCATATTTTGGGGTTTTCTGTTCACTAAAAAATTATAAAGCACCCAAAGTATGCAAGTGTATAACCATCATATTTTAGCCTTGTACCTCCCTCCTAGAGTATTTTAACATTAAATGCATCATTCTTAATGTAAAAATCACTTGACCCTTTTCCCCCATGTGATTCTTTGAATTAGATGAGTTCTTTTAAGTATAGCTCTTTTGCTGAAATTTGTTGAGTTTGATATTTTTTACATTTGGCTGGGATTGTGTTATTCCTGCTTGAGAGTACCTACATTTTGCTCTTTTTGCAATAGAAAAATATCGTTTGTTTTTTTTTTTGCTTCATTAGGTCATTGTGAATATAAGTCATTTTCTGTATGGAAGGTAGAAGAAAATCCAAGTCAGACGTCAAAGAAAGATTTGGTGCTCAAGTACTATCAGATCACTGCATCATTTGGAAAAGGTTCTATCATGTGGCTTGGCTGCTCTGCCCCTGTCAAACAAGTTCCAGTTGTGTCCACAGCTTCATTTGCTTTGGATATTGCATTTGGGATTGGAGGACTTCCAAAGGTTGGACATCTTATGTGTTTCTTATGCTGCAATGCCAGATGTTGATTTTGAATTATTGTTTCAAGTGCACTAAACATCTGCAAATTTCTAAAGAATCATATTGACATCGTTTTAGAGTGCAAATATACCACTGAAAGGACTTCTCTCTATCTAATTGGGACTTCAACTAATAGTTGCTGTAATTATTCTTGATTTGAATATTTCCATTCTGATTTATCAGTATTTGCAGTTTCCAAACTGTATAGCAAAAGAAAAGCTTTGTCTTGTTCTTGAAAACCTTCACTGAAATGGAAGCTTTTAAATTACTTTGTATCACTATTGGTTTCTGTTAACCTTGTCATTTTGTATTACTATTGGATCTGTTTGATGTAATGGAGTAGTACATTTTGGCATCGGGCAATATTAGTAGTTCCATGTCCATGGGAGATGTTACCATCCCCAAGCAATTCACTCAGGCTGGCTTATGGGATTGGCTCATAATTTCCATTTCTTGCTTTTAACATGAATACATGAAACTTCGTTATACATCTATTTTCGCTTGATTTACATGAATCTTTTTCTTAGCAGAAACTTAATGCGACAATCCTGACAGGTGATATTACAAAATTGGATTTTGAATCCTACAATGGGCCTTCCAGAGGATATAATCAATTGGGGAGCATTGGATACAGCACTGAGTAGTTCTTTTTGAAGTTAAGAAAGCAGCAGTTTCACGTAAGCAAGAATTGGCTTAGATAGCATACAGTCATCTTGAGGTATAGGACTCGATACAGTTCCTTCTCTTCTGTGTTTTTCCTTTTCTTTCTCAATTGAAGATTAGAAGTATAGGACTTCTTTATGATCAGCTGCATTTGTTCTGTGTTTCTGGAGTCTGAAAAACCTTAGCAATTATTAAGTGTCAAATATTAAGTTTCAATTATTATAGCATAGAAAATTTCCCTATAAAGGCTTCTATACAAACCTTGGTTTTGCCTTTATAGGTACAGAAATATCCCTTCATGATTTTATAGTTTCTTAATACTTCTTATCATATGCTAAATGAAGAATTGAGCTATCAAACCTTAAATTTTTCAGTCACAAAAGATTTTAAATTTAGATCTAGAAAACACATTATTCTTAGATGAGAATATCTCGAGCCTCTCCAAGGATAAAAGCAACTGTGCAATCTAACTTACATGTCAATACCTCTTAACTTTTGGAATGGAGTATTGTATTAACATAACAAAAAGATGTCCTCCCTATAATGAATAAGTTTCCACTTTGTTTTTGCATTTCAGGATCATTCCATTGACTTTGTGTTCTGCCCCTTCCTTGCTCCCCCTCCAAAAAAAAAAATAATATAGTTGCTATTTCAATGTTTCACTTTTACGACAACGGAATGAGTTTCATGTTTGGATATTTTGGAGTTAGAACTTGTCGGATTTATCTTTCAGATTAGAATCATTTGTTGCCAGTTAACCTATTTCCAATTTCTTCCTTTGGGTGACATACATGGATGGCCATACTGCAATAGATTGCATTCTGAATTCTTTTAAGTTCAATTTTTTGGAAATAGCAGAATAGCTAATTTATCTGCTTTGGTGGAATTATGAGTTACCATGCAAGTTGCTCTAACTTGACAACTTATAGGATGCTTCATTTCTCTTTTCTTTGATACTTAATAATGGACAGAATATATATCATGCTTCTCTTAAGAGGGGAAAAGCTGGGTTAAGATTTTGTATGAATGTTACAAGTTTTGAAGTTGTCGAGTTTATCTTGTTTGTTTTGGGATCAATCAATGTCTCCTGACCCATTTTCAGTTTCCATGCATTGGTGACGAGATCCATTGCTAACTGCAACGGAATATATACTAAGATTTTATCTTTATAATTTCATGATTAGGTTCTCGCGGGAGAACTTAGCAAATCTTGCCATGGGGACAGCAGAAACAAAATTGCTTTTGGACAGGGGAAAGATGCATTGTGCGTTTCAAGATCTATGCCACATGCTCTCTTATTTATCAATGTAATTAGTTTAGGACAATTCTTTATTGAATTTAGTAGAATCTCTCTGTTATAGGTTTTTTTTGGTTAATCTGTAACTAAATTCCATCAGACAAACAATTCCATTAAATGGATCCATTTTGAATATGTACAAATCATTTTATTACTCTGGGCATCTGCATTTTTTCCCCCACCATGTTAATACGCGGTTTATGCATTAGACTAGGGAACTAGGGTAAGTAGGGTCATGGATCGAAAAGAAATCATGTATCTATGGCATCATACATTTCACATCTAATATATAGTATTTCTGCAAATCTCAAATCCTCTTGTATCTGTAACGACATTTCCTTTTCCAAAACAAGAGAACAACTCGGTTACCGGATTATCTTGTTACATTTGTCCCACACTTTTCTATTGTTAATCGATCTGTATAACTCAAATATTAATTTGTATCTAAAATTACTTATCAGCAATCCCAACTACTATTTACATAATTTTAATGCTTTTATGGGCATTTACGTTTTGTAGTCCACCGCGCGAAGCGCGGTTTGTCTCTCCTAGTTAACCATACTAGGAGGTATAAAACGCACGATGCGCGTAGGTGACTAAAGATAATATGCCCTGCCAAATATGCAGATTAAGGGAGTGATTGAATTTTGGTGCATTCTTCTTTTATCCAACATTGCATGCAAATTTTTTTTTTTTTTTTTTTTTTTTGTGTATCAGTATGAATATGCATGGCAGTTGACAGAGGGAAAAATATCATTGAGCTATATAGATTAAGGTTGATAATCCAAAAGTCCATTAAACTTCAAGGCAATGCAAAGACTTCAAATCCATTGCATTACATGAATTTGGCAACGAGGATGATAATGTATCTGGCTGCTGCGCTGGATAGTAAAATCACAAACTATAAAGCGAGGTATTCTCTACTTTTTTAGAAAACCTAATAACTTGCAGGTTGAAGCTTTGTAAGTTGATGCTATATCTTTTTTGGATTCATCACCCGTGGCTTCTGATGTAATTTCACAAAGTAATTGAAAGCAACTAAAACTTATCCATTGCTGCAGAAATAGTTGTAGCAAAGACGGATAAATTCCTCAAGAAGATACTACTGGAGAAAACGGGGAATAACCTTACATTGCATTTCAACAAAAGCATTAAAACATGGAAGATTGCTGATACAGTAAAATGCCAGAATACTGATACATTGCTGAAATGTGCCAGATTAATAATGGCCTAATTGAGCTGAAGATGAAAATTAAAATGCCATGGATACATTTTTTCAATGACTTTTCGATTGAATACAACAACAGCAAAGGATGGTCAGCCCAAAGATTGGCAAATGCTCTTAGAATGCATTAACTTAGAGTAGATATCACAATGTAAAATATTCATGCGATTACAATCTTCCATTCATTAATTCGACCAAAAAAGGAAGAAAAAGAAAAGGACCTAACAGTCCTGTTCATAAAAGAATTGGAACTTAAAAGTAAATGAGATACGACAAAATATCCTACTACAGAAAATTTTGACCAAAAGAGACAACACTCAGATAATTTTTCATCAGAGATACTGCAGCAGTTTACAACAACAAAGACAGACATGGATCTAGATAGCCTAGCATCCCAACCCATCATCAACTCAAAACAATATCGAATTGTAACTGAAAATGGCAAATCTCATGTAACTGAACTGGGGTAACAAGCAACTGCTAGTATGATTAACCAAAAGAATTAGTTGCAAAATTGAATTTCTGGCTACAGTGTACAATTTACTGTTTAAGTTTAGCATACACTATATAGAAAAATGATAAAAGCTTCCTGAAATGCGACATAAGAGAAAGCATCACTTAGAAACAATATTTGGCAGTAGTTCTGCAATGTTACCATGATCAATACAAAAGTATGGAGAAACAAACCTAAGAGACTTGTATAAATATGCAAGAATAACAAAAGACAAATCCTGAAATAGCTACAGCTGATGCGTTCACACGCTTTTGTGAACGCAAAGGGCATAACATTCTATCTGGAGGCAGTGGAATTCCCTCCTTTGCAACTTGTTTCAAAATGAAGCAATAATCTGTGTGTGAACATCAAATGGCTATAGAAACACAAAGTTCATAAAGTCCTTTATATTTTTTCATCCCTATCCTTTTCTTTCATTTTTTTTCAATTTGTGTAAGAAACCTAACCATTATAACATTTCTGCACCTATGATTGTTATTTTTTTTTCATTTATTACCATCAATGGTGCCCCCATGCAAAATTTTCCCAAGACCTGGCAAGGGTGAGCCATACGTGTCAGGTAGGAATAACTCAAATATGGGAACTATTCATATGAAACATAACAATTACCACGACTTTCTCACAAGTCATAAAAGAATATCCTATATGCAAGAAAATATACAAAAGAATATCCTACATGCAAGAAAATATAATCTTAACAAGCTACCAACCATTCACGGAACTTCCTACACATTAAAAGAAAATAACCTCACCTTTGGGGGAGGATAAGGCGGTGGCGGGGGATACACTATTGGAGCAGACATTCTCTCCTCAGCAGATTGGTACCACCATTCCATCATCTGACATTCACATCAATAATGAAAAGTCATGAATTTTATTAGTTATCTTGTGTGGATGTCTATGTTTCTTTGAGTGAGAGAGAGAGAGAGAGAGAGAGTACAGGACAACAATGAAAAAGAAAATACAACTAATTAGGTGCATGATTCAACATGATCAAGTCTGAAACAAACAGAGATTTTAGTAGAATGAAAAACAGACCCCAGATGAAGGGGACTTTAAAATAAATAAAGAAGAAGATGAAACCAATAGAAAAATCAAATGAACCAATGATGATAAGACAATGACATGAAGATAAAGAAAGAATCAAATAAAGTTGCTAATGTACGATTTGACATAATCTCGGTGAAGTGCTCTTACTTTAAAGAAAAAATACTGCAGCAATCAAACCAGTTTGTGCATAGTCAAGAACTGCATACATACTGCTTAGTAGTGCGCCTTGCACTGCCTGAATGCAAATAGCCAAGTTATTGATCATAGAACCTTCAAAATAGTCATTGAATTTATAGTTTCAAAAAAATGACCACCACTAGAATCTTAGAGCCAAATTTGTTGAGGTTCAGAAATATGGTAGATAACATGATAGGCATCTATATGCACAATGCTTGAATAAACATGGTAACTGCTCCATGTAATCTCGGACTATTATCAATATCTGAAATATCAGCATAAAGCCATTTAAGAAATATGGAATCACATACCTTCAGCCAAGGGGGGCCATGGAGTCTCTCACATTTGCGGCTCCTGATTTTAGAAATTCTTGAAGATGTATCTATCTACCTTGACAAAAGAAAGTGCCCATGCTTAAAGAAATGGAAGGAAATAAGTAGAAACATAACTGAAATCAGTCCATCATAAATGCACTACTAGGTCCTAAAGAAAGGTTTAAAGATGGCTCAACTAATTCAACTAACAACTACAAGTATGTCTAAGAGTGGTTTGATTCAACAAATAAACACTTTCTCCATTTTGAAAACAAATTTTCTTACTTGATCTTTTCCATCATAACTGAAATCAGTCTACCATAAATCCACTGCTAGGTCCTAAAGAAAGGTTTAAAGATGGCTCAACTAATTCAACTAACAACTACAAGTATGTCTAAGAGTGGTTTGATTGAATAAACAAATATTTTCTCCATTTTAAATACAAATTTTCTTACTTGATCTTTTCCTCAAATTCAAGATGGCTGTACCTCTACTTGTCCGCGGCAGACGAAACCGTCAGCGCGGTGCTCATCCGAGATGACGGTACTCAGGTACCCGTCTATTATGTCAGCCGAGCCCTCCGTGGGTCAGAGACTCGATACACCCAGGTGGAGAAGCTCGTGTTGGGATTGGTCCATGCGACTCGTGGTGGATGGAGAACCCCACCAAGATGCGGACAGCGTTCGGAATGAACTGAGTGACCTAATCGCAAAATGCTGGAGTACATCCCGGAAGAATCTTGAGGTCGGCATTCTCAACCCGGCCTCAAGTTGTTGCAAATAGATCGCGACTTCTCCCATCGGGGGCTTCTTGGCTGAGTGGTTCAGCTCAAGCGACCTGATGACATACCCTGCCCTAAAGGGGTATTTCCTGATCACCCTCTCGACCCTATCTGTCCCGACGTGGCTCTTGAATTTCGGCATCTTGTGCGAAGTCAATGTTAGAGAGGTCCCTTGGAGCGACCGGCTCTAGCACGCCCTCATCGTGGGGGATTTCAGTCCCGAGATCATCATTGTACACGACCTCAGAACCGCCCTCGTTCATCTCGGAGGATTCCACTTCCGAGGCGGCCTCGGCTGTTCCTTCCTCGGCACTGGACGCCCGTTCCTCGGCACTGGACGTTCGTTCCTTAGGACTAAACGAGGCCTCACCTTCTGGGGGGGTCCGGCCCTTCCTCGGCATGGTAGCTCGGTTTCACGGTCTCTTTGTGGGTTTTAGCCGTTTTAGCCATGTATGAAAGATAAGATGAAAAGAGAGATACTTACTGTTGACTAGGGAATCGAACTGGAACAAAGACCTCGGCTGAAAAGGCTGATCTCGGCAACGCTCTCAAATTTGCAAAAGTATGGTGTGAAGACGGAAAATGATGGATAGTGCGGTGAAAGGGACCCCCTATTTATAGGGGTTGGAAGGAATGCGAAGAGGCAGCCAAAATGTGAAGAGACGGTAACGTTTGAAATTCAAAAGGATGTGTCTACCTATCTCCTCATTAATGTCCCATCCTTTCAACTGTCACGTTCTCTGCACATAACCTCCCTCTGTACCACGTCGCCTCAGCTACCCATAACCGCCTTGTCTACCACGTCCCCTCGATTGACTTGTCCACGGGTCATGCCCCGTCATTATCTGGTACACACCGAAACCTCAGTAGCCGTACGGTCTAGGCATATTGAAACCTCGGGACCTCGTAAACCTCCGCATTCCCGAGGCTTGGGGGGCTTATTGAGGATGGTCACCTCGGCCTTCGTATAGGCCGAGGTCAAGCCACCTTGTCCTCAACACAGGGCGGGACGTCCTCAGGCCATGACTCCTCCCGCCTGACCTCGGCTGCGTCTCAAATCCAAACCACGGAAGACCCCTCTACTTTAGCCATCCATACCAGCTCCACGCGTGTGATGTCAACCTACCTGACATCACACTGAAGGCCCTTGCTTTGTCTGAAAAGCTTCTGACACTCTTAGTGGCCACTGCGCAGAACCACCCGTCAGCCTGTCCAGGCGGCTACAGTGTCAGAGTTAGACCTCCAGGTGCAGAGCCAGAGCCGTAATCGTCAGGGTGTGGGACCCGCTAGCATAAGCCCTCCGTTCTGTCCTCCACTCCTGCCCTATAAATACCCCATGTTCACTCCCGACAAGTAAACGCACTATTGCACTCGTACTGTTCATTACTACTTATTTTTTCTCTATACTAACTTGAGCGTCGGAGTGATCGCAGGTGAGAAGCCCCGCCTTTTACTTCGGACAAGCAAATCCATTACTCCTCACCTAAGAGAGGGCCAATTTAGATTGGTTCAAATACCCACCAAAAATCACCTCTTCATTACTAAACCCACTTGATCCCTTAATTTTTGAACCTCTCTTCATCGAGTTATTTACATTGACAAGTGTCTCCTCATCAAGTTTACCACGTTCATCCAATGCTCCTCTTGATGTTAGCCTGCATCACATGTTGCAGTAGATCAGGAAATGATCTACTAACTTGAGCGTCGCAGTGATCCTAGGGGAGAAGCCCCGCCTTTTACTTCGGACAAGCAAATCCATTACTCCTCACCTAAGAGAGGGCCAATTTAGATTGGTTCAAATACCCACCAAAAATCACCTCTTCATTACTAAACCCACTTGATCCCTTAATTTTTGAACCTCTCTTCATCGAGTTATTTACATTGACAAGTGTCTCCTCATCAAGTTTACCACGTTCATCCAATGCTCCTCTTGATGTCAGCCTGCATCACATGTTGCAGTAGATCAGGAAATGATGGGAAACTACTACTCTTTTTCGCAAAAGGTAGGCATTGTATTTCTTTAAGTAAATAATCTATCCGCACAACATGGATTTACCATTACATAATAGTTCCACGGGCAAAAACCTCGACGTCCCCAAACTATTAGTCGGGTCAAGTTTTGGCCATCAAACAATATTTCATCATAAGTTGGCCACTAAACTAATTAATCAGTACATGTATGACCATTGTATCGATTAATGTTCTTAATCTATGAAATAAGCATAACAAGTGGCATAGTTTTGCTCTTAATCGCGGAAGTGGTGGACAAAACTGCCCCTGCACTTTGCCACAAGTTCTACTTATTTCATAGATTAAGAGTATTAATTGATACAATGGTCACAGGTGCACTGATTAGTTAGTTTAGTGGCCAATTTATGATGAAAAATTATTTGATGGTCAAAACTTGATCCGACTAATAATTTACTGGCCGCTCAAGTTTTTGGCCCTAGTTCCACCATTTCTTTAGATGTGCATAAAGCATTACGAAAACGAATACATTAGATGGGATCTATTGACTTGTAAACGACCACATAAAACGAATTGTACAAGCAGTGGATCCTGTTTTATACAAACTAGAGTATGTTAAATTTGAAAGCTATACAGACATTGAAAGAAATCTCCACCATGCAAAATATTTGTGACCTCTCTCCCCTTATTGAAAATTGAAAATCATAAGTAAATACATGCGTCTTTATGATCCACATGGAATAATGTATTTAAGCATATGAGAGGAACGGTTTCCATCGAGAAAAATAAGAATGAAGAGGTTGGCTAAAGAAGACTACGCTGCAAAAACTCAGTGGCTGATAGAATGTTACTAATTTACTTGGCAGAAGAATGCCACTTCCTCATGCACATATTATTCTTGATAGGATGATGTACATTCTGCACAGCAAGACTAAGTCTGCACTGCTGAAGAACCTATTAAACTAACTAGCAGATAAACAGAGCAGGGTTTGTACATTCTGCAGAAACTTTCCCTTAGGTTGCTTCAAACCACCAAAGAGAGGTGAAAAAAAGGTGCCTCAGATGGTGAAAGTGAGATATTTGCAGGTCAATCAGCCTTGAGGCAATGGTAAAGTTGGTCCAGTGTGACCAGAAAGCTGCAGGTTTGATTTATGACAGTACCCTTGTGTAGTACTAATCTCCACTGGAGGCTTATCAGGGCTTATATCAATTAAATGTTAATGCAGGCTTTAGAAACCCCTGAAACCAAACTAAAGACTTAGTTCATCGATTGATTTGAAGTGGCAAAAGAAATGTAAAGACCAATCTAAAATCCAACAAATCAAGCAGAGAAGTTATTAATTTTATTCCCAATAGTCAAGCCCCTGGCCCCATCAGTAGTTGAATATGCGCTTCGGTAGGCATTTAAATTTGATCAGAAGAAAGTTACGGGTGTCAAAAATTTAAACAAGATGAATAGCTTCCCTTACCATCTAACGGATTCTGGTCAAAATCAGAATCAAGTAAATTCTTCTTCCATAAAATTGAGCATCTAAACAAGGGATTAATACACTTTGCTATCAAGACCAGTTGAAGTTCCGGTTGAGCAAAAACATAGATGTATGTCACTTACAGATGAATAGGCAGAGATGCAATAGTCAGGATGATGAAGCAAATCTCCTATGGTCTCTGCAACCAAAATGGAGAGTATTACATATATTCATTTGGCTTAAAACAATACTGTTTGAGAGAAGTGTGAAAAACATGTAGACTAAGCCCTTGTGCACAGATTCAGCAGTAAAAATGACTCTTTACTTCATCTCTGACTTTGAAGTAAATTAAATGAGCCGCTTATGCTTCTGATGAAAGACAAATCCTACGCGGAAGGATGTTCCTTCATTTCATCAATCTGTGTTCAGATTCTGTCAATATGGGGAAATTCAAATGCAACAAAACTCAGGTAAACGAAAAGTGATGTAAACCATATGAACCAAGAGCTTGAAAGAATTTCTTTTTACAACAAAAAAGAAAAAAAAAGTTTAAGAAAGTATGAGAAACTGTAGAGCTTTCCTACTAACCAGACATACATAAATGACAAATTAACTAAACTACCATGCCTTTCTTGGCAATCAAACACTGAATAAATGCAGAGATAATTGTTTCTCAAAACAAAAAAACAAACGAGTTAGATGCACAGTCATCCTAAACATGAAGAATTACTTAAAACTATCAATATCAGAATAATGCCCATTTTACGGTCCACCTTTAAGAAATCAAAAAAGGATTGATACACTAAGACATTAGAAATTTTTACCAGTCAATATGTAGTTTAAGATCTCTACTCTGGATGTACCGGCAGTTTCAGCAATTTGGTCAAGATCCTTTTGTAGTGATCTCCCCGAAGCCAACAAGCCAACCTTTGAAAAAACAACTAAGAAATAGTATAAGATGCAAAATTTTTAAAATATACATACATATATATATATATATATCGAAACATGGAGGTGAAAACGAATTCTTGAAAAGTTCAAATGCACCATAGTCTGCAATGATACAGGACTGGCACCATTTACACATTTTTTTGGCAATATAATATGCATCACCCAAAAAAAATAAAAAAGTAAATAATATGCACCACCCAAATGCTATGCATGGTCGTAGGTACAGAAGATTGTATAAGGGAAATCTATTCATGTATGATCCTATGTAGAGAAAAACTAAAGAAAGCCCAGTTATTGAATACAGAGAAAAGTTTAAGAGAAAAGCCTTAAACTCTTCAGTTGTCCCATTTTTAGCTCAACTTATATCCGAACACCCTCATACAGTAAGATCTTCATCTATATATGCAGTATAACATTGTTCATTTAAAGGTTGCTGATGCAAGCATGGAACCTAGAAAGATCTTCACAAGACATTTCTCCATCAAGATATCATTGTCCCCAGTCTATTTTCCCCATTGGTAATTCTTAATTCTTGTCTCCTGATCCTGGTGGTTTTTTCTTTTACTGAGTGACTTCATCCATGATTGGTATCTGGCAAGTTACCATGCTTTGTGTGGAGAGAGGTAGATGGAGTTATACAGGGGTCAGCCTCAAAGTCTGCCATGTTTAATCAGAACTAGTACAAACTTATTCAAGAAAACTCCAGGAGAGGACGACTGGATATAGCTCTATTGAGTAAGAGTTTGGGGTAGCAAAACAAAATTTGGGATATCAGACTAGAATAGTAACTACACTGATAAGGATTATAGTCCTACCTCGCACCAGTCAAACATGCAGACACAGTGAGTTCACAATGAAATCAGTTGAATCAGGATAATGCTTTTGGCATCTATAACGATCCAGAAAGAATTGATTGCCAGTCTTCTGAAAAAAATTAGTGAAACAAATTTACTCTACCTAATCAAGGCATTTGCAGGGTAAAAGTGACTGAAGATATAGCACCCTAACTCCACATAACCACACGGGGAAACTGGTTGGCAATTTAATTCTTCTTTTGTACATTTTTATAGTGGAAGTTTTATTCTTTCCTAGGATATTCTTATGAGAATGTTTTGTTTTTTTATGGTTTTTTTAGATTTGACTATTGGAAGACGAGCATATTAATTAATGGAGTTGCAATGATATTTATTTGATAGAAGATACCCTTGGAGCTTCAACGTTATGATCAAGTTTATTGTTTTTTAATATGTCGTATCAATTGAAAATCTATGTATCCACGTCATGTTTGATATACTTACTACGATTAGTGTAAGACATTGGGATGAAATTATTCTTATTATATAAAAAAGGAAAAATTAGAATTCTTATATATTGTACCTAAGGACAAATTTGTTTGGCGGCTTAATATTCTATTATTTATTTGAAAACTTAACTTGTGGTGGATCTTCTGTACATGCAAATTGTGCTTGTATACACAGTGACGAATTCATGATTTTAGTTTGGGGGGATGAACCATCAATGATATAATATAAAAAAAATTTATATCAAATAAAGCACACTAAATGTAAACACAAAAGTTCAATAGACTATAATTAGGAATAAGAAATTTTAAAAAACTAAAGATTAATTGTAAAGAAAAAAATGTGAAAATTAGATTATATACCATTTCTATTCACTATCACTAAGAAGCATTTAAAAACGGGTTGAAGATTCCCTAATTTGTACGGTAGTTGGTTTTTTTTTTTGGCTTTGATTTTCTATATAACAGATACAGTGTGATATTAGTTGCTATTTTAAAGTTATAGCATTTCAAAAATCTAAGAGTTAGTCTATTATAAGAAATTTGTTTGAAAAATAGTACTAATTACCTTATATAATCTTTGATTTTCTATATAACAAATACAGTGTTATATTAATTGCTGTTTTAGTAATTGTCGTTCAAAAATAGTACTAATCGTAAGGTAATGTAGATACTAATGGTATATTTTTATAGATATAAAAAAACTAATTGCTAGTTTGATATAAGATACTTTATCTAAAGAAATTAATCAAAATAACAAAAACAACTATTGATAATTATATTTAAGGGATCAAAGTTTTTATTTAAGGGGTCAAAGTTTTTAGTTGACAACTAAAATTATAGGGAGAATTTTAAAATTTTAAAAACTTTTTGGGGGTTGCTGCCACCGTCCGTCCCTTCAGTGTTTGCCCCCCTTTATACAAGCACTGGGGTTGTGCTCTACTTCAAAAAAAAATTACAAATGATGACAAAATAAAATTTGTAGATTACCATTTACTAGGTATGTGTGTCTGTCTATATTAATCTGAAGACACTCATTAAAATATACTTTACGTGTTATATATTTAAAAATATAAAATTAATTAGACAAACTAAATAAACATAAAAGAGAATAGACAAGATTAAATAAGAAGGATAATAATTTGTTAATATATATGTGTGTATTAATATTTTAGATAAATACTAGATGTGTTAACGATAAGCTAAAAAGGGAAAGGTATATGATTGGAAAATTTTAGGACAAAAAAAACCTCAACGTGCTTCGTCCAGTCATTGACCACAAAAAAACCTCAACGTAGTTTCAGACCAAAATCTGTTGAAACTATGTAATTCTTTTAGCACCCATAAGAACTAAGAAACAGCCCAATTTACCACTCCCATCAAGATGGCGAGCAGCACATGGAACATGCTGAAAACGATTATCAAGGAAGAACTGGACAACTGACGAGCTACGCATGCTCTCAAGCCCAGCAAATATACAAACTGAAAACAAGAAGAAATCAAGTAGACATAATAACGCAAACTTTAACAAAAGCTTTTAGAAGTCCTCGATTTTATTCGGCAACAACAGATAACACCACTATAAAATCCCATCACAGCAAACAATATAACACCACCATCCAATCCCACAAACGACCATGACTTGGGCAGCAAAGAGACACAAGCAAAGCAAATTATTAACAGGATTATGTAACTTCCAATAGCAAGACAGCCTTCAACATTCAGAAGCCACCACGAAGACGCAGGACAAGGTGGAGTGTGGACTCTTTCTGGATGTTATAATCAGCCAAAGTCCTTCCATCCTCCAATTGCTTACCAGCAAAGATCAACCTCTGCTGGTCAGGTGGGATACCTTCCTTATCCTGTATTTTAGCTTTCACATTGTCAATGGTATCTGAGCTCTCCACCTCCAAAGTGATGGTCTTTCCAGTCAAAGTCTTTACAAATATCTGCATTCCACCTCTCAACCTAAGCACCAGGTGAAGAGTTGACTCCTTCTGAATGTTGTAATCCGCAAGAGTACGGCCATCTTCAAGCTGCTTACCAGCAAAAATCAACCTCTGCTGATCCGGTGGTATTCCCTCCTTATCCTGTATTTTAGCTTTCACATTGTCAATGGTGTCTGAGCTCTCCACCTCCAAAGTGATGGTCTTTCCTGTCAATGTCTTCACAAATATCTGCATTCCTCCTCTCAACCTCAGCACCAAGTGAAGGGTGGATTCCTTCTGGATGTTATAATCCGCAAGAGTCCGGCCATCCTCAAGCTGCTTACCAGCAAAAATCAACCTCTGCTGATCCGGTGGGATTCCTTCCTTGTCTTGAATTTTGGCCTTCACATTGTCAATTGTATCAGAACTCTCCACCTCCAGGGTGATGGTCTTTCCAGTAAGAGTCTTAACGAAAATTTGCATTCCCCCACGAAGCCTGAGCACCAGATGAAGGGTGGATTCCTTTTGAATGTTGTAGTCAGCCAAGGTACGACCATCCTCAAGTTGTTTTCCGGCAAAGATCAGCCTTTGCTGGTCCGGAGGGATGCCCTCCTTGTCTTGGATCTTAGCCTTGACATTGTCAATGGTGTCAGAGCTTTCAACCTCAAGGGTAATTGTCTTCCCAGTGAGAGTCTTAACAAAAATTTGCATCCCTCCCCTCAAACGCAGAACCAAATGAAGGGTGGATTCCTTCTGAATGTTGTAGTCAGCCAAGGTACGACCATCCTCGAGTTGTTTTCCGGCAAAGATCAGCCTTTGCTGGTCCGGAGGGATGCCCTCCTTGTCTTGGATCTTGGCCTTCACATTGTCAATAGTATCAGAGCTTTCAACTTCAAGGGTTATGGTCTTCCCAGTGAGAGTCTTAACAAAAATTTGCATCCCTCCCCTCAAACGCAGAACCAAATGAAGGGTGGATTCCTTCTGAATGTTGTAGTCGGCCAGGGTACGACCATCCTCGAGTTGTTTTCCAGCAAAGATCAGCCTTTGCTGGTCCGGAGGGATGCCCTCCTTGTCTTGGATCTTGGCCTTGACATTGTCAATAGCATCAGAGCTTTCAACTTCAAGGGTTATGGTCTTTCCAGTAAGGGTTTTCACGAAGATCTGCATCTGTTGAGAAAGAAAAATCCAGAACATCAAATCAGATATAAATTCCTCAACCCAAAATTGAAATTGCTAGCAGAAAATACACCCTAGCAAAAGAAAACTCACTGCCAAGGAAGGACCTGAATAACAGAATAATAGGAGCACCAAATTTCTTAATGTAGGGGTTCAACCCAAAAATTATAAACCTAGATCAAAATCGGACCACCATAATTAAAAGCATTAAAAAAGGCAAAAATCTTCTCGTTCAACCAAATTAATCCACATAGGTTCATCGGTTATCAAATGGCTAAGAAGCTACAGTATCGATTAAGGCATCAACGAACAAAAAACCTAAATTGATAGATCATACACAAGACACGAATAGCAGGAAAAGGGGCAACCAATTTCCAAAATTAGGGTATTATTGCAGAAATTATAGAAAACTAGCATCAAAATCCCACTAATTAAAAATAATAAAACGCAACCAATATAATCACTATCAGATCCGTCTATGATCGGGAGATTAAGAAACCAGAACCATATCAGAATCAATTAAAGCAGCAAACAAACAACGAATCTTTATGTATTCTGAAAACAAACAGAAAAGGATAAATCGTCGGAGAAAGAAGGAATTGATTACCTTGTGAGAGGAGAAACAGAATAACGGAGAAGGCTTTTGATTGAAGAATTTGAGAGAGGATTTGAAGAAGGATCGATAAATGAGCGAGAGGACAAGAAGATGAGAGGGTATTATATGCAAGTTTTGAGGAGTCTAGAGCTGGTCAGGATTGACGTCTGTGAAAACCCAAACCGTAACCGACACGCAATTGCAAGTCGGTCGATTCACTTTGGATCCGGGGCACCTAAGATTGGCTATTGACGGGTCGGATTACGTCAGTTCGACTCGATTTGGACCGTTAATTGAACGGAGCGACTCATATGCTAATTGCACGGATACTTTTTCCGACTCAGTTTTGTGGTTTCCCAATTTCCCCCTTCATGGTGAGGAAAATTTTCAGGTCTTCCATTACACGATAAAGTGTAACGTGTAACGTCCATAATACGTCGACGCCTATCTTTTTTGAATTATTATGATTATACTTCTAATTAAGTTGAATTTTTAAGATAGATAAATTTTAATACGTGAGGGTGTTGGACACTAATATATATGACAGAAGACCCGTAGCCAAATTTTTCCTTTTTTTTTTTGGTAAACAATACATACGTGTCAAATTATCTAGGATAGAGCTATAAACATGCATACTGTGAGAAAAGCTACACACACTGCACGTGCATGTGCGAAACTAGTGAGAAAGAAAAATATATATATATATATATATATACACGTGTTTGTGCAAATTAAGTAAACAAATTGGTAAGAGAAAATGTAACGGTTAATGGTAGTTATTAATTTGAAAAAAATGGTGCGTGATGCCCGCACAGTCTGTGGTCTCGTACATAACTTCTAAATACTTTTAATAAACATGCTATAATGGGCAAAATACATATCGCTTTAGGGATAAGAACTCAGTTTAGTTGTGTTTTATGTGGTTCTGTCCAGTTATTATATATGTTTAAATTTTTTTATGTATAAATATACATTATAATATTATACAGAATATATATTAAATATTCTATTTATATACGTCACTTTTACTATAATTACAATAATATAATATATTTATAAATATAAAAATATGGAACGTGACCAAACCACACGAACTCCACCCGAACTGACTCCTTTCCCTAGCTTTGGTATGCAAAAAAAAGTCTTTTATATGAATTTTCAAAATGATTCCACTCGTGGCATGGTATCTTCTACCTACACTTTCCATGATAAGAAAAAAGTTGTACTTGTAAAAACAAAACATCCAGCAAGGAAGTTTAATTGGAATGAATCATAATTTCTATTGTATGATCGATAGGTATAAACATCAAAAATCTCTATACTAGATCAGTTTCTCCTCAACTCCTGTTTGAGCCTTTGTATACTGCAGAAGTTAATGTACTTGAAAATTCTTAAAGCATTAAAAGGGCATATTTGAAAATAAAAATGAATTGTGTCTTGAAAAGTAATATTTAGCTAGCATTCATTAACTTCAGAAAAGGGCGTGGAAAGAGTTAACAGTGCACCATTGACTCCCATAACCTCCTTGTGTTACGTTGTGGTGTAAAATAGTACATTTCCTTTTAGGGATAATTTCAAAAACCTCCCCTGAGGTTTCTAATAATTTCATTGAGCTCTCTCAAGATTTAAAAAATTATACATATCTCCCTTATCATTTAAAATGATAATTTTATCCTTAAATATTTTAATAAAATTTCCTTATACTTAGAATAATTTTTAAAATTATTTTTTCATTTTTTCCTTTTTCCTTTTTTTTTAAAATTTTCATCAATAAAACTATAGAACTACCACTATTGCCTCTAATTTCTATTGTAACCAAATGTTAAACTAGTGATTTTTTTACGAGTTAATTTTATTTGTAATCCAATATTTTTGCTGATCTTTGTTTTATGTATTAAAATTGACAATAAATTAAAAAGAAATGGTCCAAAATCACTGCTAAATTATGATTAGCCCATTACTTAAAAAATTAATAAACTCTAAATGAATTATTTCAACATTTTCTTTTCTATATTATAAATTTAAATTCATAATAAAATACCATCAAAGTATCCTATCATAGTGATAAAATTATTATTATAATTGTTTATCGAATAGTAGATATGAACATGACAAATTTGGCATCTTTTCCTTATAATTATACTAGATAATCTTATAATTGTATAGAAAAATAAATTAAAACTCATTGCACAAGTGCATTTTTTAATATTTATTTAAAAATTTGATCAAATCAATATTATTTTAAAATTTTATTATTAAAACTATCAAATCAAAAAAATTAAATGTAATTTTTTAAACCTCAAAAGCGCTCAGTGAAATTATCATAGATCTCCCTTGCTCTTTTTTATTATTCCTAACAGTCTCAAAAGGTAACATCTTATCCGTCAATCGCATACAATTACACAAGGCCCCGCCAACCGCAGTGGCTGGCTCTCCATTTAACTTTTTCTGATCCTTCAGTTTCCATGAACAGGAAACAAGACTCCCTCTGGGCTCTCTCTGTCGTGTGACTCTCACCAACACAATTTACGCTCTCTCTCTCTCTCTCTCTCCTTCCCTAACAACACACACTACTCCCAGAGACACACAATTGCACACGCACACACACACACACGTAAACACTTGAAATAAAAAAATGATCAGGATGAAGACGTTGGGTTCCTCCAAAGTTTCTAGAGTTTGAAAGCGGCACTGCCATTATCATAGCAAAGCTAAAGCCGTTGCCAAGGTCCCTTCATTTTATCTTTAAGTTCTAGTTCATGAGATGGGTTTCGTAAAATTTCAAATTGTTATTTTTACTTTGTTATTTTTGACGTTGTATGGCTGATTCTGTGGGCTTATTTATGTTATACGTCTCATGAGGAGCATATTTATGTTATACGCTTGGTGAAGTATGTGCTAGTTTTGAATGAGTTTATGAAATAGAGATCGGACTGTAAATAGTCATTTTTGCTACTTTTCACTCAATTTCTCTAAAAACTGAGGGCGAAAATGGAATCTATGCGAAAGACTTAGTGAAAGGTGAAACTTTGGGGTAAATCCATCACCGAAAGGCTCAATGACTGGTGGTGGTTGGTGGCGGCAAAGGCCGGCAGCACTACCGTTGCCACTGCTCATTTCTGCCATGACTAGGTTGAGGAAGAAGAAGAGGGAAAAGGAAAAAAAAAAAAAAGGAAAATTAAGTTTTAGTCAAACTACATAGCATTGCCCTACATCTAAACTACGCCGCTCCACTAAAAGGTTGAAAATGGGTTTTAAAATCAGAAACTAAATTTGTAATTTAGTCCATCAATTTCTTGAAACCTCACTTTAGGCCCACAACTTTGATTCTGTGCATCTAGGTCCATTTTTAATGCATTTTGGTCCATGGACTTTATCTATATTTAATTTTGATCCTTAATCTTTTTTATAATATGATTTGACCTTTAAAACTCTCTAATTTTACAATTAGGTCCCACTAGAATGATAACTTTTCAATTAGAGCAGTTTGATTTCTTTAATTACTATTTTATTCCTCAATTATGCATTTCTATGTGTTTTTGTATGACTATTACAACTAAATGACTTTAATTAGCTTTGGTCTTTTATTACTATAACCTGATTGTGGTATCTTTGCTCCTTTTGTTCGTGTTGTGAGTCCTAAATAGGAAAACCTTGATCCAACACTTTAAAGGGAGGTACCCTTCTTGGTTTTACATTCAATTATGTTCTATTATGTGTTTATATGCTCTAAGTTGTTTTAATTTCTTAGTTTGCTATTATATTACCTTCTTAGTTGCAATTTGATTTTTAAAATGCTTGTTCATTTTACTCTAATTTTTTCAAGTTTTTTTCATTTAATTAAATAAAATAGTTGGGTTCATGTTTTTCGTTCTCCCTTTGTTAGACTGCAGTTAGGACCTCACATATATCAGACAGGTTTATTTTTCATTATTTCCCTGTCAGATTGTAGTTATGTTCTCTAATGTAATAGATAAGGCTTTTGTGTGTTACCTTCTCTTATGTGCTTACGTATTTGCATGCTTTCATAAGGA